>VMDO01012588.1:18028-61686 GCA_007922755.1 Pedetes capensis | reverse complement strand
ACTCATGCCATGGTATTTTCAGTGGCATCATATGGTTGTGAAAGCTGGACATTGAACAAGAGAGACAGAAAAAGAATTGATGCTTTTGAATTGTGGTGCTGGAGACGTCTATTGAATATACCATGGACTGCCAAAAGAACCAACAAATCTGTCCTAGAAGAAGTGCAACCAGAGTGCTCCTTGGAAGCAACAATGGCCAGACTGCATCTTACATATTTTGGACATGTAGTCAGGAGAGATCAATCCCTGGAGAATGACATCATGTTTGGGAGAGTGGCAGGTCAATGCAAAAGAGGAAAACCCTCCACCAGATGGATTGACACGGTGTCTGCAACAATGGGCTTGAATATAAATAAGATTGTTTGCCTGGCACAGAATCGGGAAGTGTTTCGATCTGCTATACATAGGGTCGCTATGAGTTGGACTCGACGGCACCTACCAACAACAACAACAAGCCTTGAATTCACAATCTTCCCGTATCACCCTCTCAAATTCTAGGATTACAGGCATGCACCACCACACACAGCTTGGGAAACTTTTAACAGAAAATTATGCTTTACAGGAATGGATAAAAAATACTAGGCAAACTGTACAGGACTATTCCCAAACTCAAACATGGGAAAGAATTTGCCATTTAATTCAACAAGAATATTAATAATGTTAATATAGATGGAATCTGAAGTAGCTATGGGACAATGGCCAGCAATTTTTACTGCATAGGCTACAGCTAATGATCTATGGAAAAATTTCGGGAAGCCTTGATTACATAAAATAATAGATGGGATTTGTAGCCTCCAATGAAATGTGCCTTCCAGGCACACTTTTTGAGATAGGATCTTGCTATGTAGCTCAGGCTAACCTCAAACTTGAGATCCTCCTGTCTCAGCCTCCTGAGTGCTAGGATGGTGTGTGCCACCATTCCTGGCTCTAGACAAGGATTTTTGTGTATGTTTGGATGCCTATTACTATGATCTGCTATATTTTCTTCTTTAAACCATACTATGTTCTGGATTATTTAGGTACAATGCTCCTATTATATGTCACATGCAGAGGCTTATTTGTTTATTATATGTCAAAGGCAGAGGTGGAAAGAAAGGAAAACTCAGACCTAGCTCATGATGGCTAATAACATTAGTATGATAACAAGGGCTTCTTCCTTAAGGGCTTTAAGAACTATTTTTGGTTGAGCCTGGTGGCACAGGACTGTAATCCCAGTGACTCAGGAGGCAGAAGAATCACAAATTCAAGGCCAGAGGCAGCCTGCATAATTCAGTAAGACCCTATCTCAAGACAAAAAGTAAGAAAGGGCCTGGGGGTGCAGCTCAGTGGTAGAGCACAGGCAAAGTATACATGAACCCCTGGGTTCAGCCCCCCAGTACCACCAAAACAAAAAACCCATAAAACTATTTTTATCACATGAAGACTAGTTTGCTGCCTACTCAGCATCATCTTTACCAGATCCTAGAAATGAGCCTTCCTGGTGCTGTTGTTGTTATGTTGTTAGGTGTTGTCAAGTCATGTCCAACTCATAGCAACCTTCATATGTGACATAAAAACAGCATTTGGCCTCTATACACACAGAATGTGATGCTTGGTCAAAAGGGTACTGTGAACTAAAGTGTTCTGAAGAAGCCACATCTGTGTTGAATAATTTAATGATTGATTGGCTAGAACATAATGATTATAAAGAGATAGAATATTGCAGAACCAGAGCCAAATTTATCTTGAGCAATCTTTAGGTCCCCATCCCCTCCTTTTTTTTTGTTTTTTGTTTTTTGTTTTTTGTGTTTGGTTTTGGAGACAGGGTGTTGCTATGTAACCTAGACTGGCCTTAAACTCACGATGTAGCCTAGGCTGGACTTGAACTTAGGATCTTCCTGCCTCGACCTCCCAAAGCCTGGAATTATAGTGTATGCCATCACAGAGAGATTTTTTTTATTTTTTATTTATTTTAATTTTTAATTTTTTATTTATTTTTATTTTTTATTTTTTATTTTTTTATTTTTTGTGGTATCAGGGGGCCTCACGCACACTTTGAAAGTGCTCTACCATTGAGTTGCACTCCCAGATCTCACTTTCTAAAACTTTTTCATCTTGAGACAGGGTCTCACTAAGTTATGAAGCCTGCCTCTGGCCTACCTTCTGACTCTGCCTCCAGAGTCACTGGGATTATAGGTGTGAGCCAGTGAGCTCAGCCCACATTCAGCTTTTTTAGACTCTTAATAGACACCGCCAAGCACTGTATCTGACCTAACATTCTTGTGACTACTAAGTAAAACCTTTGGAATGTATTGTTAAACTTAGCTGACCTCTAGCTTCCACCAACCCTAAAGCTAAGAATGTTATGCAATAACAATGAAAACCTGTAGCTTTCCCTGCTCTGCTATAGCCCACCCAGCTGATGCCCCCACCAGTGCCTTTGGTAATTGCACATATTTATGACTTTCTTTCATTCTGTGACTATAAAGGGACCCTGGGAATTAGGATCCCTACAGGAAATACCATGCTGGGAATGAAAATGGCCCAGGCCAAGAACCTGTCACAAGAAGGACTGGCTGCCAGGAGAAAGCCTATCTCCCAATTCCTGTAACTGGAGCACACAACTAAATCTGCATAGGCATATTTCCTGGCTTGTGTTTCATCTTTTATTTAAGTTGAAACACTGCTTAATAAGCAAGGTGGAGACAGATTATCACCTGGGAACACAAAGATGGGACGCTGAGCAGAGTCAGGGATGTAGGTTGTGAAGTAAGGATTATTTCCTGGAGCCGCTTTCTCTGCCAGAAACTCCAGGTGGCACCACCACTTTTGAAGGGCCTTCATCTGTGCCTTGTATTTTCTATGAAGAACATTGTCCTGTGGCCAAACAAGACAAACTTCTGAAGTCCCTGCTTGTTGAGCGTAAAATTGTCACAGCTGATGTTAAATTGGTTGATTTCCAAAGTTATGTTTTGTATTAGAGGAAACGTTCACTGAATAGCCCATCACAGATTTTTAATAAGTGTAATAATCAATTCCATAGCTCCCTTTGAAGAATAGCACACCTATTTTTTGTTATGTGATGTTTTACCAGAAGATAGAATTCTTAGAGAAGAGCTTCAGAAACACAGACCGAAAAAAATACTGAAACAACAGCTACAAAACCCCAGTGATATCAATTTTCATGGCATTTGTGTGTCTTGCACAAATGAATTCCTTGGAAACAAATTTGTTCTTTTGAACCACATGGCCAGAGAACATGCTTTCAACATTGGTTGGCTAGACAACATTGTAAACTACAGTTAATTCCTATGTGCATGACAGAAGAAGCTTGTCCATCTGCAATGCTTGTACTGTGAAAAGACCTTCAGGGACAATAATACTCTTAAAGATCACATGAGATATGTGTGTGCTGAATCAAACTTAAAGAAAAGAAAAAATCCTATACATAAATTGAAACATAATAAAAACCACAATTAAGCTTAGCATAGAAGGGACAATTTAAAGAGTGGAAAGAAGGAGGGAGGGATCTAGCAGAAAGAAGAAAAGATTAGAGAAGATGAGATGGGGAGGAGGGTCAGTGAGGAGGGACAAAGGGGGAGAGGTCAATCTCAATGTGAACAGCACAACTTTATGAGTATGTTGGAGAAAAGGGGAAGATAGAAAAAAAATAAAACCTATTTTAGAATAGCTAAGGTAAAAAATAGTAATAATATCAAAGGTATGATCATCTTAAGTGATCTCATTTCACTAAACTCATAATTGTTGATAATAAGAATAGACAAAAATCACAAGGAAATAGTCACATTATTTATAAACCTGATTTTAACCAGTTGTAAACAGACTAGATCACTCATCTAATACTGCTGAGAATGTAAAAAGATGGATCACTATAGAAAAAGCATGCGCCTATATAAAAATCGAGATGCATGTATATAGATAAATATTCTCACAAAAAGATATGCAAGTAGAAAGGAGACCATTGGTGGAGGGGAGGGTTGGGGTCAAGGGAGGAGGGTCATGAGAGGGGAAGGGGAAAGTTATGTGAGCAATGTACAATGAAATGCATATATGGAAATGTCATAATGAAACCCATTGAGTTATACATTAAAAATTACTGATAAAAAATCACATGAGAAAAAAACTAGCATTGTGGGATCAATCCAAAAAACAGCATATGACTGATTTTATGTCATCAATTATTTGGAACTTGGAAAATCTTGGAAAGAAGTTCAATTGTAAGGTGATCAGGAGTTGCTAGACTATCAGGAAGATGATTGGTCTGATTGGGAATAACACCTTGTCTCTACTGTCCGTCTATTTTGGGGAAAAGCAAGCAGAAATA
Organism: Pedetes capensis; assembly: GCA_007922755.1. Classification (NCBI taxonomy): domain Eukaryota; kingdom Metazoa; phylum Chordata; class Mammalia; order Rodentia; family Pedetidae; genus Pedetes; species Pedetes capensis. The sequence goes on along the minus strand of VMDO01012588.1, from coordinate 57,362 downwards.
ATAGAGAAATTTTATGTTCACATGAAGGACACACATGAATTTGGTCTCCTCAGAATTAAGTCAGAGCTTGGATTAAATTTCTATCAGCAAGTGAAACTGGTGAATGCAGATGTTACAGCTGTCGTGTGAAGTTCAAATCCAAAGCAGATTTAAGGACTCATGGAAGAAACTAAACATATTTCTCTGTTTCCACAGTATGATTTTCCTACTTATGAAAATGACACTCTCCTGTGCACGCTATCTGACAGTGAAAGTGTCCTGACAGCTCAGCAACAAAATGAAAATGTTTCCTCTTCAGTGAAACTCCACCTAAACTCCATGCTTTGAAACAAGGCAGTGTTTTGAACCAGTTGCTACTACAAGAGTGCTTAAAAAGCTAGAAGAAACTGTTGCAGAAATAATTTGTGATGTTTTCCCCCTGTGAAACAGATATGAGAATAATTTAAATTTGAATATCAGCAAAGTATTAGTACTTGGTGAAATAAATTTTTTAAGCAAATGAGTGGGACTTTTTTTTTTTTCAAGAAATAGAGGAGCCTGGCATGGTGGCATACTCCTATAATCCCAGTGACTTGGGGGGGCAGAGGCAGGAGGATCCCAAGTCCGAGGCCATAGGCAGTCTATATAATTTAGTGAGACCCTGTCTCAAAAAAAAAATTTAAAATGGGTTAAGAATGCAGCTCAGTGGTAGAGTGCTTGCAATGTATGCACTAGGTCCTGGGTTCAGTTCCTCAGTATCTTTGTAAAACATTACAAAAATAAAATGAGGATTTTATGTTTTCACTTTAAAATTTTATTGTATGATCATCTTAAATGATCTCATTTCGTTAAACTCATAATTACCGATAATAAGAATAGACAAATCACAAGGAAATATTCACATTATTTATAAACCTGATTTTAACCAGTTGTTTCAGACTCCTCCCCTTCATTCAAAAGACACAAATTTGATAATGTGATATCTGTCCCATATTAGTAAGCTATAAACTTAGTGACAAACAGAAGATCCACAAAAGAAAAGAAAAACAGTGAAAAATCTGGATAATGCACAAATGGGACAAATATAGAATAATTGAGAACTAGTTACATTATTGCTGTTTTTTGTCTAGAGTTGCCAAACTCCCTAAAAATGGACACCAATGTAATTAAGTTCACTGTGCCCTGTAATATAGACACTTAACAAAATTGACAACAATTTCTTTTCTTTTCTTTTTTCCGCTACTGGAGGTTGAACCCAGGGCCTTGCGCTTGCATGCTCTGCAAGAGCTGGACCACAGAGCTGTACCCCAGCCCATTTTTTTACTTTTTGAGACAGGGTCTCACTAAATTACGCAGACTGCCTCTGGTCTCGAACTTGCGATCCTCCTGCCTCTGCCTCCCAAGCCACTGGGATTACAGGCGTGCACCACCACGCCCGGCTATTAACAACAATTTCTTAAAATCATCTGCTTTCAGTCATCCTCAGTTGTCTCAAAAATATATTTTACAATATTATCAGCTGTGGACAAATAATGCATGCCTTCTGATAGAATGCACTGAGGAGAATACAACATCACTGTGCTGGATTGCTACCAAAAATGCATAAACTAGATGTAACAAAGAAACATCAGTCAAACCTAAGTTGAGGGACAGTCTACAGAATAATTGACCTTTGTTGTTGTTGCTGTTGTTAGTACTTGCATAGTTGTTAGGTGCCCTTGAGTTGGGTCCAACTCATAGTGATGCTATCTAAAGTTGATGAAACACTGTCACTTTGCCATGCCCAAAACTAATGTCAGTGCTTCTCTGCCATTCACAGAGTTTTCAATGGCTGATTATTTTTATGAGGAGTAGGCTGCCAGGGCCTTCTCCCAAGCCTACTGTATCTGGTATTCTCAGGCAGTCTCCTACGCAAGTACTAACCAGGTCTGAACCTGCTTAGCTACCAAGATCAGACTGGATCAGATGCCAGGGTGGTAGCCTGCAGACAATTGATCTTTACTCTTTACAAATATCTAGGTCACAATAAAGACGGGAAAACTGTTTCATATTAAAGAGAGCTAATGATAGTGCAATGGATGGATTAGATGTGGATGAACTATGAAATAAATGTTTTCCTTTTGCTACAAAGGACAGTGGGATAGTTGGCAAAATTTGAATGAGGTCTATGATAAATGTTATGGTATTGATATTAATTTCCAGATTTTGATAGCTGCACTGTGGTTATATGGGGCTGAGGTTTAGCTCAGTTGGTAGAGCGCTGTTCTGCACTCTCTGAGGACCAGGGTTCAATTCCCAGAACCGCAAAAATGGGAGAAGGACATGGCAATCCAATCCTGAAGCAATCCTGAAAAATTCAGCCATTGAAAACCCCGAGAATCGCTATGAGTCAGACCCAACTCAATAGCACCTAACAATAACAACTGAGGTTATATATGAGAATATCTTTGTATTTTCGGAAATACCTGCTGAAGTACTTAGTGGTAAATCAACTTGTTTGCAACTTGCTCTCAGAAAGCTAACATAAGTATGTTGTTGTTGTTGTTAGGTGCCATCGAGTCAGTATCTGACTCATAGCGACCCTCATAGAGTTTTCAATGGCTGACTGTTTCGGGATTGCGTTGGGAGTGGATTGCCAGGTCCTTCTCCCATTTTTGCGGTGCTGGGAATTGAACTCGGGACCTCAGAGACTGCAGCGCAGCACTCTACCAACTGAGCTAAATCCCAGCCCCATGGGTATAGATAGAGAATAATAAAGTAAACATTGTAAGACATTGTCATGTGAAGTTGTTGTACTATGTAAACTTCTCTGTAAGTCTGAAGTGAAAAGGTTTTTACAATTAAAATGTTTTCCAAATACTTTTGTATAATTAATTGGTTTGTTTGGTTAGGCTCCAGTGAAATCCATATATTCCACTTAGTTGATGTGGTTCCTTAAGGGTCTTATAATGTATAGCACTACACGTTTCATTTTTTAAAGGTGTTACTTATTTGTTAATGAAATTAGATCATTGCTCTTGCTTTCTGAATTTGGCTAATTGTTTCCTTCTTGTATCATTTAATATCTTCCTTTATCACACTTTTTTTATGCAAACTGGTAGATTCAGAGGACTCATTAAATTTGGTTTGGAAAAAAAAGAATATTGCCCTGGTTTGGGCCAAAACTAAATAAACTCAATTTGTAATTTTGTATATACAAAAGGAATATTACCCTGGTTTGGGCCAAAACTAAATAAAGTCAATTTGCAATTCTGTATATACTATGTCTTTTTCTTAATGCAGAAGAGCCTTCAGACCCAGACCTAAGCTTTATGGCCAGGAGTTCTAGTAACATGATTTCAAAAACTCATGTAAGGTCTCACAGTGGAGCACATTATTCTGGGTAACTTGAACCCATGTTCTGAGGCCTTGCTCACTCATATTTGCCTTAGAATAGACTATCTTATTGGAGCAAGAGCTGTGTTTTGCATGAACATTTTAAACCTTAAAAGGGTGGAAATTACATCATTTGTTAATCAGGTGCTGGCAAAAGTTCAATCATGTTATGAAAAAGGGATTGGGTGTGGTCTCAGCATCTGCATAGTTTGAGGAAAGGCATCCATTATGAAGATTGGCAGAGGTTAACAATGTTTCAGGAAACTTTGGATTTGGCCCAGCTAAAACCAGCTCAGATCCAGGAATGGATGTGTATACAGACTAGTTCAAAGTTTCAGCTGTTTATATGTCTGAGATCTCATTTACAGTGGGTTCTCAACACCATTTTAAATGCCCGTCTAGGCTACAGGCATAGCTCAGTGATAAATTGCTTGCCTGACATGCATGATGACATGGGTCCCCAGCTCTGGAAAAAAAAAAAAAAAAAGCACACACAAAAAATCAATATTATTTTAATTATTTTCCTTAACACTGGCCATCAATTCCTATATTAATAGATATATGCTAGGTTTTGTCCGGGCTGGGATTTAGCTCAGTTGGTAGAGCGCTACACTGCAGTCTCTGAGGTCCGAGTTCAATTCCCAGCACAGCAAAAATGGGAGAAGGACCTGAAAATCCACTCCCAAGGCAATCCCAAAACAGTCAGCCATTGAAAACCCTATGAGGGTCGCTATGAGTCGGATACTGACTTGATGGCACCTAACAACAACAACAGGGTTTGTCAAAATCTTAATGATAAGGCTGGGGATATAGCTCAGTGATAGAGCACTTGCTCTAACATATTCAAGGGCCAGGGTTCAATCTACAGCACTACAATAAATAAATAAGCAGGTAAATAAATAGATATTATTGATGACTGCTACTAATAAAGATCTTTTTTTGTTCATGCTTTATGTTTATTGCCAGTTAGTGGGTCCTTGCTGTAGGACACAAGTTGACAGGTCAGTCATGATCATGCACATTGCCAGACTCAAAAGCAGAGAGAAAGAGAATTCTGGAGGGTCACCAATTGGCAATTTTTAGCTCTGAAGCAACACACTTCATCACTCATTGGCCAGAAAAAGTCACATGGGCCGGTCACCAGATTCTATGGTCTCTGAGGTTCTTGGTGTTCAAGGATGGACACAGAGAAGACTTAAACAGAAACAGATTTATTGAATGAAAAGCAAAAGCTCCCCCAAATGAGTAGAAGGGCAACTCAGCTGAGTGCCCCAAACTCTCCAGGATGGGATGGTACGGTTTATAGATTGGAGCGAAATCTTATGCTAATCATATGTACATAATTGTGGAGTTTTCTGGGAATTAGGAGGACATTTTCAGGAACCAAGGAAGGAATAATGGCTCAACTAAACATGAAACTTTCCATACCAAGAGGTTGATTTCGGGGAAGCACATGCACTAATCTGCAATGAAACTCCAGAGGAACTTTTGGGTCTCAGAGTCCCCTTCCCTGCACAGGTAAGTCTCCTGCAGAGTACAGCTAATTTTCCTGCAGAGTACAACTGAACACAATAGCAGAATGTCATGCAGTCTGTACCCGGATAAGGCCTTAACTGTTAGGTTAAATTTATATTTCATCTTCTCTGGCTCTCTGCCTACCCATATCAGTCCCACTCAACTGGGAGAGAGCCAGGAAATACAACTACTTTAGGAAGTGCCCTGGAGGTAGTGTGGGAAATATTTGTTGAACAGCATAATCCAGTTACATATGAACTTCAAAAATGTGCTTTAGGACAAATGAAGAGGACCAACTTTGCTAAAATTGCAGCCTCCCACCCATTCTCAGGCTTAAGAGGCCCCTGGCCAGCTTTATTAGTACAAATATACCATGCGCCTTTCTCCCAATGTTCCACAAAAGAACATGTGGTGACTTTGACAGGTAACTGCCAGGAAAAGGGGAATTCCCAATGCTTTAATTTATATTTGAGGGAAAAAAACAACAAATAAACAAAAAAACCAGTTCCTTAATTCCCAAAGGACTTTAGAGCATCAGGTGATAACAGAAGCTCTGATCAGACAACAGTCCTCATGGGGTAGCAATTATGGAAGATAACTTCTCTAGTTTCTGACTATGCAGAGGGAGGAAAGGACCTCACTTCTATGAAATCATTTCCAACTCAAATAGTAAGTCTATTATAAACAAACAAACAAATAAACAAAAAGAAGCCACTGGAGCATACCTCTTGTCCAAAAGAGGAAATGAAGGTTACATTCATTTCAAACTCTACAAATACATCTCAAAAACTAAAGATTCAACTGAATGTGGTGGCTCATGCCTATAGTCTCAGCACATGAGAGGCTGGGGCAGGAGGATTGTGAGTCAGAGCTAGCCAGGGCTACAAAGCAAGTTCCAGGCCAGATTGAGAAGCATAGTGAGACCCTGTCTCAAAACAAAACAAAGAACAACAATAAAAAATCATACACGCAAAGTAAAAACTAAAGGTTCACAGGACTGACAGTTAAGCATTGATTTGGAAGTGACCTCATTCAAATCCTTTTACAGGTAAATGATGGACAAGCGGATAATTAGGAAATCCTTTCCAGCTTTATCTACAAATTTGTTCTTTCCTCCTGAAGAACTAACCAAAACAAGCCAGATTCAACAAATTGGGTATCTTAAAATCACAAATTTGTTTTTCCTGCTCTTGATCTATAATTTCAATTAAATAGTTTTAAGAACTATAATGATATAGGAACAAAATGCATGGTTAAGTGATGCCTGGACACCTGAGGTCCAATTCTCTAAACATTGAACTTCTTGGACTTCCTTCCCTTCTTGCTTCCTTCCTTCTTTCCTTCCGTCTTCCTTCCTTCCTGTATTTTAACCATTTTGGATAGAAATCCTTTAAAAATGTATATCATCATAGCCCCTTTCTATTTTTTTCTTGATGAGTTTTCTAATGACCTCTAACCTTAAGTCATTAAAGGCTGTAAACTACCAGCTTTGACTCTGCCTTAAGATACTATTTTCTGTGTATAGCACTTGCAAAGTCAATTGTAATAAATATAAATTGATCTGATCTTATTTTCTGTGGGCAATATTATAATGCACTCCTGCCTCTTCCAGTTTTAGCAAATAGGACACTTAAAGTAGAATTTCTGATGATAAATTTTTAATATACATGATTCTAATCCATATCTGGTTTTGTAGCTCTTTAAAACTGTTAAAAGGCTATGGATTAGATTCAAGAATATATAGTAAATATATTTGAGATATTGTATACTAAACAATTATTGTTTGTTGTTAGGTGACATTGAGTCCCATCTGACTCATAGTGACCCTACGTACAACAGAACAAAACACACCCCTGACACTGTGTCAGTGCTTCTCTGCTACTCATGGATTTTCAATGGCTGAATGTTTCAGAATTGTTTTTGGGAGTGGGCTGCCAGGTTCTTCTCCCATTTTTTGTGGTACTGGGGATCAAACCCAGGACCTTAGAGAGTGCACAGCAGCACTCTACCAAGCTAAACCCCAGCCAAGATGGAACATACAGGAACAAAACTGACTACGTTTATGGAAAGAGACAATGGAAACGCTCAATATCAAAAATCAGAACAAGACCAGGTGCTGATTGTGGTTCAGACAGTCAACTGCTTATGTGCAGGTTCAAATGAAGCAGAAGAAAATTAGAACAAGTGTACAAGAGCCAAGCTATTACCTTGAGTATATCCCACCTAAGTTCAGAGACCACCTTAAGATGTGTTAGACACTAATGATCAAAGACCAGAGGAGTTGTGGCATGACATCAAAGATATCATTCATGAGGAAAGTAAAAGTTTATTCAAAAGACAAGAACAAAAGAAAAAACCAAATTACATGTCAAAAGAGACTCTGAAGATTGCCCTTGAATGTTGAGCAGCTAAAGTAAAAGGAAGACACGATGAAGTTAAAGAACTAAACAGAAGATTACAAAGGGCAGTTCAAGAAGACAAAATCAAATATTATAATGTCATGTGCAAAGAGCTGGAGATAGAATACCACAAGGGAAGAACATGCTCTGTTTTTCTCAAGCTTAGTGACCCTATGTATAAGAAAATGAAACACTACTTGACATTGTGCCATGCATACCATCTTTTTTTTTATGTTTGAGCCCATTGTTGCAGCTGCTGTGTTTCTTCTAATTTTGAGTTGTGCCACATCAGTAAATGGAGGTCCCAGGGGCTTACTCTATTCCCATCATTAAGGTCCACTCTACTTTAAACAGTTAACCCTTTCCCAGTCATCTTTTGAATGCTTTCCAACCTGGGGAACTCATTTTCTGGCCCAATATTTGACAATATGTCTCCTATTCATAGGGTTTTCAATGCCTAATTGTTTTGGGAGTGGACTGCCAGGTCCTTTTCCTTAGTCTGTCTTAGTCTGGAAGCTTAGCTGAAACCTGTCCAGAATGGGTGGCCCTGCTGGTATCTGCAATACTGGTGACAGACAGCTTGTTGTGTTGTGGGGGCTTGAGTGTTGTTGTGAGGCTGACCCCCATATGTCTGTCACCTCCCAACAGTCCATTCATATTCTGAATTTATCCATTTATTAGGTCAGAGCCCATATGATCTCATCACTTCACCAAAGCCCCTTTAGCTGCTAACCAAACCTTTAACACATGAACCTCCGGGGAACATTTCAGATTCAAACAGCAGCAAGCATTAAGATCTAATCTATGGTATATTCCAACACCTAGAAATTTTCTCAAGAGCATAATACACAAAATTTAAAGTCAGTCACTCTACATTAACACAGTCATTTAATTTTATTTTTCTGCCCGTTGTTTTCTGTCTCCTTTAGGCATAGTTTAAATCATTTGCAACATAAAGATGTATAAGCTTAATTACAGCAATATTGTGTTGTGTTAACAGGAAGGGCATAATTTTGCTTTATTTGATGTTCAAACCAGACCCAGAATATTAATTTCAGCCTGTCCATCACCAGCTTAAGCTGCAGTGGTTGGAAGATTTTCAAGATATTAGAAGGCCTTTAGAAAATAGTGTGTATGACATACCTGCAGACAGGAATGAGTAAATCCTAATTTTGAGATCCTCCAATCTCAATTTTCTCTTTTCTTTCCTTCCCTCCTTCCTTCCTTCCTCTCTTTTCTTTCCTTCTCCTGGTTAATGGTACTTGGCCCATTCTTGGCATCACTTTGGGTTTCCCTCAGCCTCAAGGTCTCAGTCAGCATGGGAGCAAGGGTCATCGGCAGTTGAGCAAGCTCTCTTCCAGATTACTGGCTGGCAACGTGCCCCAAAGCTAATGCTGTTTTCATGTCATTTGACAATCATTTTTAGAAGCGGGTTCGTTCCCTTCCAGGATCTGCCTCCCTGCTCTAGCTCAGGGTCCTTTGCCCCAAAGGACTTTGCCCTTCCTAAAGCAGTTTGTCACTGCGGCACCTTCTGGAGCTGGACAGTCCAGCAGGGGCCGTGGCGTGAATCACTCCTGTTTCGTCCCCTGAGGAGGACTCTAACAATAGGCAGAGCCCCCAGCGGTCACGCGACAGTGGAGCCAGCACCCGGGACTGCCAGAGGAGCAGCCCAGGTGCGGTCGCCTTAGGGACGGAGCTGGCAAGTGCAAAGCTGGGGCCGCCAGAGCCGACCCGGGAACGGCGTTTGCCCGGGCCGAGGCGGAAGCCGGAGCATTTGGGGGACGGGACCGCGGGAACCCGGAAACGCCTGGGCTGCACCGAGGTGGCGCCAGCGACGGCTGCTGGAGCTGGAGGTGCTGAGGGTCAGCGGGCACGACGGACCCGGCGGGCTCGGCAGCCTGGGGCGCCCGGCCTTGCTGAGCCCCAGCCCCCTGGGCGTGCAGCCCACAGAGCCGCGGGAGAGGTGAGTCTTGAGCGCTCCTGGGGAGGAGCGGGAGCCAGGTGGCCAGCGCTGCGGAGCGGGCGGGACAAATCCGGCAGGGGAGGAGGAGGAGGCATGCAGGGAGGCTGGTGTGTTTGGGTGAAGGGGACGGTGCCCAAGACCTGAAGTACTAGTTAAGCAGGAGTGGGAGCGGATGAAGTGACACGTTGTAATTCCGCCTGGCGACGTGTGGAATGTGCTGGGTGGAGGAGGAAAAGGTCCGGAGGACAGGGGTGTGTGCGCCTCGGAGCTCAGTGAGGTGCGGAGTGCAGTGCGTTGCGGGCCAGGCTGGCGGCCAGTCATTCCTTCAGTGAACGGACCCTGAGCTGCCTCTCAGTGGGTAACCCTCAAGCAGGGGCGGATGCACCAGACGAGGATCTTGTGCTCCAGAAGCCTCAGGGACGTCAAGAAATGGAAAGACTGTCGGAGGTAAGGATAGTTCGAAGGCAAGGACTGTCTGAGGCCATGTATGATTCCCATCAGAGAGTGTGTGTGTGTGTGTGTGTGTGTGTGTGTGTGTGTGTTGGGGGAGGTTCTCAGTATTGAGGAACAGAGGCTTTAACATTTTTATTCAACCAAAACCTCTTTCAGTTCAGGAAGGTTAGTTCAAAAGAATTAAAGAGTATTACGTTATAACATGACTTGCTTTAGTACACCACTTATGTTTCATTACTTTATAGTAGAAGCCTCAATCTTTTATTAGAGTTTGTGAAATGCAGTATTTGAAAATGGGAGCCGGGCTTAGTGGTGCACACCTGCAATCCCAGTACTTGGGAGGCTGAGGCAAAAGGATGGACACCAGTCCGAGGCCAGCCTGCTCTACATTGCTACAGGCCAGCCTGGTGCTACACAGTGATACTCTGTCAAAAAGAAAGAGAGAGAGAAAGGGGGAGAGAGAGAGAGAGAGAGAGAGAGAGAGAGAGAGAGAGAGAGAGAGAGAGAGGGAAGGGAAAGAAGGAAGGAAAGAAGGAAGGAAGGAAAGAAAAAAGAAGGAAAGAAAAGACAATGGAGTCAGAGTTATTTATCAATATTTGACATTGGTAAAGATGATATTTGGTATAGTTTCTCACTTCTTGTTCTTAGTCACTTTCATTGTTTCCTTTAAGGGGATGATTTCTGCATTTACATTCTGATTCTAACTTTCCTCCCCTTTTCATTCTCAATGCCTCTGCTAAATGTTGTGGTTAGATGCTGTCTTTTCTATCTGCACCATACCAGTAGCTTCCAAGCTGGCCTTGCTGCTTTCAGTCTGTCCTCTTCCAGTTACTTCTCTCCATAACTACGTTTTTTAACCCCTTGTGCTGGGAATGGAATTCAGCGATTTGCACATAGTAGGCAAGCACTATATTACTGAGCTATACCCTCAGCCTGCCATAATTTCTTTTTAAAGCTGATGGACTGATGGCATTCTTTGGTTACTCTTCTCAGAAATACTCAGTGACTCTGCTGGCTCAAGATTTTGTTTGTTTGTTTGTTTGGTGGTGCTGGGAATGGACCCAAAGCCTGGTGCATGCTAGGTAAGGAGCTACACTTTCAGCACCCGAACTGAAATAAATTTTGAACTGTTTGGGAAAACATTCAGAGCTCTTCAAAACTTAAGGTATTGTGTGACTCAAATTAATATGACCCTTTCATACCTTTTTTTTTTTTTTTTTGGTGGTACTGGGGGTTGAACCCAGGGCCTCGTGCCTGCATGCTTTGCAAGTGCTGGACCACTGAGCTGCGCCCCCAGCCCATTTTTTTTTTTTTACTTTTTGAGACAGGGTCTCCCAAAGTTACACAGACTGCCTCTGGTCTCGAAATTGCAATCCTCCTGCCTCCTGCCTCCGCTTCCCGAGCACCTGGCTCATTCTTTTGTTTTAAAATTACTTTATCCCACATCTACTGAGATTTTTTGTTTGTCTGTTTTTGTTTTTTCAGTTCTGGAGGGTTGAACCGAGGGCCTCATGAATGCTAGGCAAGCACTCCACTACTAAGCTGTACTCCCAGCACCTTTTTTAGTTTTTATTTTGAAATGGGGTTTCACTGAGTTGTGCTTCTGGCCTCAAACTTGCTATTCTCTTGCCTCAGGCTCCAGAGTAGATGGAGTTATAGGCGCATGCCATAGCACTTAGCCAACATATCCTATTTTTTAGCTAAACCAGAATAGTTAATTTGAGTGGGATTTCTGAACATTCTGTATGCCTCCTTGCTTTAGTCTTTGTTTGTACCTTTTTTTCCTACAAAGAAGGCCTTCCTGTCTTTGCAGAAGTTCTGTTTTTTGTTTTTTGTTTTGTTTTTGTTTTTGGTGGTGCCAGAGATCAAACCCAGGGCCTTATACATGCTTGGAAAGTGCTCTACCGCAGAGCTGCATACCCAGGCCCAGAAATTCTGTTCTTGAATACCTGAAATGTCACCTTTGCCATATGAAGCTTTCTGAAATCTACCATGTGTCAGATTTTTTTCTCTCTTGTGTGTTGGACTTTATAAATCTTGTAATACTTGTTAAATTTACATTGTACTATGGCTATTTGAGAATTTTATTATCCCTATTAGAATATAAGCTAAGGAAAGTAATTGTATCTTTAAAATTTTTTAGCACTGTAGTATTTGAGCACAGTATCATGATAGACTCTTAATAGATTTTTGTTACATTAAGTGATGTAATGAAACAAACTCTCTTAGAGTGCTCCTGGAGACAAGGATAACTACTGTTGTCGTGTAACCTTATTTCAGATTTTTATTAATAACCTTGTATTTGGAAGTGCCTTGTATTTTGAACTTTAGTACTAATTTGATCCTGGTAATAAATCTTTGGGGTAGGACAGTTATTATTGCTTCCACTTATAAAATTATCTATGTTGTTATTGTTGTTAGGTGCCACAGAGTGGGTTTCCGACTCATAGAGACCCTATGTACAATAGGCGAAACACTATTGTCAGTGCTTCTCTGCTATTCATAGGGTTTTCAATGGTGGATTGATTCTTGAGAGTGGGCTGCCAGGTCCTTCTCCCAAGCCTACAGTATTTGGTGTTCCCAGGTGCTCTTCCATCCAAGTACTAACCAGGTCTGACCCTGTTTAGCTTCCAAGAACTGATAGGATCAGAAGCCACAGTGCTACAGCTGCAGGCAAAATTATCTATAAGATAAGAATATTGAAGACTACACAGGTTAAATAATTAGCCCTAGGTACTACATACACTCCTCAGGCTTCATTAATTATATGTAGAAATGGATATAATTTGTATCCTTAAACATGTATAATGTATAATGTATAACTTAATGGGTTTTATTACATTTCCATACATGCCTTTTATTTAGTAGGAACTCAATATGTTAAATGAATGACTGGATAAATAATAGAGTCAATGGAAGTAATCTCTCAGTTGAAAGCTAAATCTTACCATTTAGTAGCTGAGAAATATGATTTTTTAGCTTCTTTCTCTTTCCTGAAAAATTTGAGAGTTTCTGTTTGATGTTAATCAAATGTGGGGATTTTTTTCCAGTGAAATTGCCAGAAATGTAAGAGTAAATTTTAGATATGTCTGGGTAACTGAAGGAACTCAAACAGTGGATTGGTAATTAACAATATCATTCATGGGGATGAGTTGATTATTTAAGTTCAGATCAATATGAATTGGTAGCTTAATGTTAGATTGAAATCACAAGAAAATCCAAGTATACACTAAGTACATTCAACTTAATTGTCTCCATTAATGAAGGAGTGTGGTGCTGTGTTGTTGTTGTTGTTGTTGTTTTCCCGAGACAAAGTCTTGATGTGTGTTGGCTAGTCTCAAACTCATGGATTTGGGATCCTGCCTCAGTGGGTTGAGTAGCTGGGACTATAGGCATGTGCCACGTCAGGCTGTTACATATTTTTAATCACTGTTTTTAAAATGTGTTTTGTTATTAAATTTGAGAATATTTGATATATAAATATGAGAATGACTTTAGAAACCAGAATGTTAATGAGCTGCTCTATCCAGAATACCTATCCAGAACTTTTTTTATCATCCATATTGGAGATTCCATCTCAGATGAAATCTAAGAATCAGTTTGAGATAAGTTGCTGTGTACTCAGAGATAAGCATTTTTTAAAGCTTTTTTATTAGTAATTTTTAATGTATAACTTGATGGGTCTTATTACATTTCCACACATGCATTTCATTGTACATTGCTCACATTAACTTCCCCTTTAACCTTTCATGACCTTCCTCCAACTTCCCCTCCCTCCCCAACAATGGTCTCCTTTGTATTGAAGTAAGCATTTTGATTGAAAATGTATCCTAGGGTAGGTAGTATAATAGAAATTAAAGTTAAGATAAAGCCAAAACTTTTAGGTCACATCAGATAAAATGAGGAGAAACAAGTTCATTCCATAAAAAGTGTATGTGACCTTATACCTACTTTTTTTTTTTCTGTAAAAGTTGGATGAGAAGTTTTTTCTAAATTAATGTGTGTTTAAAGCCAATTTCAAACAACGTTTTTAGTAGCATTTTCCATCATGAGTAGGTCCTTTTCTTTTTCTTTTTTCTTTTTGGCAGTACTTGGGGGTTAAACATAGGGCCTTGTACATACTTGGCAAGTGCTCCACCACTAGGCTCAAACCCCAGCCCATTTTTAATTTTTTATCTTGAGACAGATTCTTGCTAAATTACATAGGCTGTCTCTGGCCTTGAACCTGTGATCCTCCTGTCTCCACCTCCTGAGTAGTGGGGTAACAGGCATGAGCCACCATGTCTGGTTATTAATATGTCTTATGAGAGTATTGAATTAATAGTCAAATAAGACATGGTAGTACAATTACCACTTTCTCTGATTTGTAGTCTTTAATCTTCATAATTGTCCTATGAGATATGTACTATGATTTGTCCCCATTTTATAGTCGAGGGAAAGTAAGGACACAGACAGTAATTTGCTATACTTACTAAGTGGCGGAGACAAAATGTGAACTCAAGCAGTCTGTGTTCAGAGGCATACTCTCATATATTGTGACTGACCTGGTACTTGTTGTTAGGTGCCATGGAGTCAGTGTCTGACTCATAGCAACCCTACGTACAACAGGTGAAACACTATTGTTGATGCTTCTCTACTATTCATAGGGTTTTCAATGGCAAATTGATTTTTAGGAGTGGGTTGCCGGGCCCTTCTTCCAAGCCTACAGTATGTGGTGTTCCCAGGTGGTCTCCCATCCAAGTACTAATCAGGTCCAACCCTGCTTAGCTTCCAAGATCTGACAGGATCAGACACCACAGCACCATGGCTGGAGGCTTTCTGATACTTGTTATTGTTGTTGTTAGGTGCCATTGATGGAGTCCGACTCAGCAACCCTCATAGGGTTTTCAATGGATGATTCTTTCGGGATTGCCTCTAGAGTGGATTTACACGTCCCAAAACAGCCATTGAAAACCCTATGAATAGCAGAGAAGTACTGACATAATACCAGGTATGGCACAGTGTTGGGGAGTGTTTTCATTCTGTTGTACATAGTGTTGCTATGAATCAGACCAGACTCGATGTCACAACAACTACTACTACTACTACTGGGCTGCACCCAGTACTAGCCCATTTAAAAATTTTTTTTATTCTGAGTCAGGATCTCACTAAGGTATGCAGGCTACCTCTGGCTTCAAAATCATGATCCTTCTGCCTCTGCCTCCTGAGTTCCTGGGATTACAAGCTTGAGCCATAGCACCTGACATAGTATCTGGTGTTTTGAATATTTCAGAACTTAGTGCATGCCTGTAATGCAGTTGTTGTTAGGTGCCGTCGAGTCAGAGCCAACTGATCGCAACCCTGTGTACAACAAAACTAAACACTGCCTAAAACTGTGCCATGCACATGATCTATTTCTGAGCCCATTATTTTGACTACTATGTTCCTTCTCATTTTGAGTCATGCCACATCAGCAAAAGGAGGTCCCAGGGGCTTTGATCCATTCCCATCATTAAGGTCGATTTTACTTTGAGGAACAACTCTTCCCCAGTTGTTTCTGGAATGCCTTCTGGTCTGGGGGGCTCATTTTCCATCACTATATTTGACAGTGCTTCTCTGCTATTCAAGGATTTTCAATGGCTAATTGTTTTGGGAGTGGGCTGCCAGGTCCTACCCCCCAGTCTGTCTTAGTCTGAAAACTCAGCAGAGACCTGTCTACCATGGGTGGTCTTGCTAGTATCTGAAATACCAGTGGCGTAGCTTTCAGCACCACAGCAACACACAAGCCCCAACAGCACGACAGGCTGACAGACATGTGGAGGATAATGCAATTAAGTGATAGCATGTACACCTGGTTTCTCAATAACTCACTGATCATCTGGCTGGGTTGCTTTTCCTCCACCTGCGTAGAAATTGTGGGTAGGCAAGGGGAAACCCTTTAAATGCTGGTCTTTGGCAGCTTTTATATCTCTTGGCATTTGACAGCAGTGAGCAGTGACAACAGACAGGGAGGGAGCAGTGACAACAAGTAGCACTCTTTAGTGTTGTAGCTCTTAAGGGGATCAAGAGTTCTCAACCTAAAAATGTTATGGCTCTTATGTGGGCTGAAGAGATAGGGAATGTTCTTGTTGTTGTTGTTTGTTTTGTTTTTTGCAGTACTGGCAGTTCAACCCAGGGCCTCGAGCCTGCATGCTTTGCAAGTGCTGGACCACTGAGCTGCTCCCCCAGCCCTTTTTTTTTTTTTTTGACTTTTTGAGACAGGTCTCCTCACTAAGTTATGCAGACTGCCTCTGGTCTTGAACTTGCGATCCTCCCGCCTCCGCCTCTTGAGCCACTGGGATTACAGGCTTGCGCCACTGCACCTGGCAACAGATAGGGAATCTTAAGCCTTTGACAGTTGCTGGTGTTGCTGCTTGTAGGTGGGGCTAAATATCAAGATTCTCAGCCTTGACAGTGGCCAGTGTTATAGCTCCCAGGCCCATGATGTCCGAAATGCTTGCCTGTACAGACCTGAGAGCTTTCTGGAACTCTCCCTTAGTGACTAGGGCCTGGAATTTCTCTTGTTTGGCTCTTTATAGCCTAATAGCCTTCTTCAGCCTCAGCTGTCTGCCCTCTCTTGCCTTCTATTTACTTTCATTTTCTTTATTCTTCCTGCCCTTGTCACTCTTCTGGAAGTGTTCAGCTACCTCTTAAGGCTATGGCCACTGTCACTGTTTCTTCTGTTCAGAGAGGCAGTTATTACTACCCTCCTGCTGCTGCTGCCACTGTTACTGCCTCTGCTGTTTCCTCTTTCGCAGGGTTAATTGCAGCTTTCCAGTACCTTGTCGCTTTTACTGGTTACCTATCAGTTAGTAGGCTCTCCTCCTTTAAGGCTGTGGTTCTTGTAGTACCTCCCCGCAATTGCTGCTGTCAGAGATGCTTAGTTCTCAGTTTTGTTTCCATCAGTGGTTGGAGCTTCTCAGGTTGAACTCCACCTCCTGCCAGTCAATGGAGTCTTCTGACTCTTGCACTAGCTCTGATCATAAAACAGCTCCTAGCTCTGCTTCCGAGGATTGTCAGAGCTGCAAAGGGGAGGGACTACACTCTGCTTCCTGTCATTGGAGACTTGGAGCCTCGTAGTGCCCCCTCTCCAGCTCTGGCCAAACACCAGAGCAGCCTGGCTCTGACCCTGCCACTGGGTGCCATCTACTTTGGTGGCTTGGTGTACCAGCTGCCTTGCTGTCCTGCTGCTACCAACTCAGCCCATGCTAATAAAAGTAGGCCAAAGGACCATTCAAAAGAAGCCTTTTATTGGGTCTAATGTTGCAATACTAGGGGTGGAAGCAAAGGAGGGTGTCTCTCAGTTTGCTCACTTCAGTGAGCTGAATAGCCTTTTTATATAGCCAGCAATTGTAGGGATCCTGCCATGCAAATAAAGGTCTGGGTTTATACCAATCACATCATTGTCGCTTTTGCACCATTCACAGTAGTCCCTCTTCTAGCTCATCAAGATAAGTCCTCCCCTTATGGCCTGCATGGAAATATTTGCAGGGAAAGTTCAGTGCAAGCTGCTTGAAACAGTTGTGGCTGGGACCACACCCCTGCGTGCTGGGGCAAATAGTTGCAGTCATGTAGCTTCCCCAAGAGGTTCCTGAAGTGTTTATAATGGCAGGTGCTATTGTGTGGGTGGCTCTGCTGACCAACAGCCCTTTTGCTCAAGACAGCCAAATCCACAAGGGAGAGCTCAGTAGCTTCCAATTAGGGGATCAACTCACTTCATCTGCCAACATTTATGCTTCCTTGCAGGAAAATAAGCAGCAAAGGAGCACTCACATAAGAATGGGGGGAAAAAAAACCCCACCTTAGCATTAACACTAATATTAATTCTAACATTGTATTAATATTTAATGCCCAGAACCCTAAGGAGAGATGGGTCCTCCATCTGTCTCAGTAGTAATGTACATTAATGATACATTAGGTAATATAATTTATGTATGTTATTATGTAATTTATGTGTGTGTATATCTGTTTGGGATGGTGTTTTTGGTTTTGTTTTGGTTTGGTTTGGTTCTTTATAGTGCTGCTGGAGATTGAACCCAGGGCCTCATGTATGCATGCAAGGCAATGGCCCTACCAGGGAGCTACACCACCTATAATTTTTTTTTTTGAAACATTTAAAACAACTTAGAATTGGTTGACAAAGCTTTAAAGCAAATTTCTTTGTTAACTACTTTAAGAAAAATGAGGCACATATAATAAGCACATCAAATATACTTAAATTATAGATTCTAGTGTTTGAAAAATGATTACTTTTTTTTTTTCAGTGCTAAGGATCAAACCCAGGGCCTCATGTTAGACAAGTGCTCTACCACTTTCTGTGTCTCTAGGCCCACATTTTTCTTAAAACTATTAAATAATTTCTGAGAGTGTCTTTGAATTTCAAATAAGCTTAGTAATTTTTTTACACAAAATGCAAAAGTAAGTTCTAACCAAGCTATCATCTGAACGCATTAAGTCCAAATGAATGGTGCTTAGATCAATGAAGTTCATCTAAGACTAGAAATATATACTCCAAACTTGTGACCCTCATGGACTGAGATTTGGCTCAGTTGGTAGAGCGCTGCGCTGCAGTCTCTGAGGTCCCAAGTTCAATTCCCAGCACCGCAAAAATGGGAGAAGGATCTGGCAATCCACTCCCAAGGCAATCCCGAAACAGTCAGCCATTGAAAACCCTATGAGGGTCGCTATGAGTCGGATGCCAACTCGACGGCACCTAACAACAACAACATCCTTAAAAAGACTGAATTTAATACTTGTATAGTATTATAAATACTAGTATTTTGATTATTTTCATTTTGAGTTTATTCTGCCCTTTGGCAGAAGGGTAAATTAAACTGTAATTCTTTATAAATAATCTGATACAAATGAACATTTGCTTATGTATCTTCTAATTTCCAATTTGCTAAAAAAATACGTTGTAAGAGACTAAAAGCATTAATAAGAACCGTATTATCATGGTGAATGTGTACACTGATGTTGTATACGCTTGGAAATGGAAAGGCAAACTTGTAAAAGCACACTCTGACTTAGAAACTGACAATTTTCATTTACAAAGAAGTTATAACACTACTGTTAAAAGAGTTACATTATGACTTTGGTGGCACAGATTAAACAAAAGACTTCCTTGAACAGATTTGCCATTACAGTTTAACATTTTCCAAATATAGGTTGCTGGCAACTTACTCTCTCTCCATATAGAGATAAAGATAAGCATGTCCTTGAATTTTACAGTAGCATGTAGTAGGAACCAGGGAAGCTGTTATTTAATCATATAATCTGGTATTCCTGGTTACTAGTTATATGACCTTGATATTCACTATTCATTTTTAACTTGAAGAGATTAATTTAGATTTTTTTTTTTTTTAGCACTGAAGGGTTGAACCCAGGGTCTCACATCCTTTTGCAAGTGCTCTACCACTAAGCTGCGTCCCCAGCTCATTTTTTACTTTTAATTTGAGTCAGAGTCTTGCTAAATCACACAGGCTGCCTCTGGCCTTGAATTTGTGATCCTCCTGTCTCTGCCTCCTGTGTTGCTGGGATTATAAGCATGCACCACCACACCTGGCTAATTTAGATGATTTCTAAAGCATGTTCCACCTCTAAAATGCTGTTTGTTTGTTTTTTAATTTCACATTAGTAGTCCTTTGCTATTGCAAGTTTACAGAAGTCAGATGGTTGACAAAAAAGTCTGTGTATATTTTCTTATGACGTGGATCCTCTATGTAGCACAACAGTACATTATTTAATTTTTGTCTCTGAAATTCAAATGAAATGCTTAAGTAATTTTCTTTTTCTATTTCTTTTCTTTTTTTTTTTTTTTTTTTTTTTTGCGGTACTAGGGGTTGAACCCAGAGCCTCGTGAAAGTGCTGGAACCACTGAGCTACACCCTCAGCCCATTTTTTTACTTTTTGAAACAGGGTCTAGCTAAATTACACAGACTGCCTCTGGTCTCGAACTTGCGATCCTCCTGCCTCCGCCTCCTGAGCCGCTGGGCTTACAGGCGTGCGCCACCGCGCCGGGCTAAGGTAATTTTCTTGATAATTACACATGTATGTTTTTAATTGTGAACATGTGTATTTTACCATTAAAGTTTTTATCTTTATATTCATAATGCTGCATTGTTTGTGTTTGAGGCATATTCAGTTGAGGATAGGGATTATTAAGTTTCGTAAACTGAATTTTGCCTTTAAGAATAGATTTCCCTGTAACCGTGGTACTTAGTCTAACATAGGCACTAAAGAATGATTGTTGAATCTGTTTGAGCATATTATATATACTATTATAATAATTAGGAGTGAAGAGAAAAATAGTCAAAATCTACAACTATAAATAGTTGCTTGGCTGTGAGACCCCTAAAGAGACAGAGTTCATATCCTAAGAATTTAAGGTGAAGTCAGTAAAATGTACCCGTTTTACTTTATTTATTTATTTTATTAGTAAATTTTTAGTGTGCAACTTAATGGGTATATCATTGTACATTCCTTGTGTTCAAGTAAATGTACCCATTTTAAATGCAATTCAACAAGTTCTGATAATGAATATAGTCATATAACTACTACGCAGAATGTTTGTATCACCAACAAAAAAAAAAAATTTTTTTTTTTTTGCAGTAGTGGGGGTTGAGCCCAGGGCCTTGCATGTGTTAGACAAGTACTCTAGCACTGGACTTCCACCCATTCTTTTTTCATTTTTTATTTTGAGACAGGGTCTCGCTAAGTTGTGCAGGCAACCTCTGGCCTCAGCCTCCCAAATCATTAGGATTACAGGTGTGTGCCATAGTGCCTGGCCCAAAAATTCTTTACTATCGTTTTGCAGTCAACTCTCAACCTCAAGACTTGGCTTTGGACAACTAGAAGTTTCATCTATTACTACAGATTACTTTGCTTTTTCTGGAATTCTGTAGTCTAAAATTTTTTGCTCAGTATGTTCTTGACAGTTTTTGGTATTTTGCTGTGTATTAGTGTTTATTTTTGTTTTATTGCTGAGTAGTAGACCATTGTCTGGACATACCACATGGCTGTTACAAGTACATTCATGTACAACTATTTTTGTGTGGACATATATTTTGACTTTTCGTGGGCACACCTAAGAGTGGAATCTCTAGGTCATGTGAAAAGATGATATTGTTGCTGTTTTTTTTTTTTCTCTTCCTCCTTCTCCTTTGCCCTCTCCTCCCTGGCCCCCATTTTAGGGGAGTTGAACCCAGGACTTTGTACATAGTAGGTAAGCTCTGTACTACTGAGATGCACCTGAAGCATCTTGTAAACAACAATTGTTTACAAGCTATCCAATGTAAGGTACTTACAGTTTCAACTAAGTAGGAAATAACAATCTCATCCTGGACTACATTCTATTAGATCTATACTTCTGTCCTTATGTCAATATCAGTCTATTTTTCCTTTTTTTTTTTTTTTCTTTTTTCTTTTTGGTACTTGAGGGTTGAACCCAAGGCCTGGCACATACTTTACAAGTGCCCTACCACTGGGTTGCACCCCTCGCCCATTTTTAATATTTTTAATTTAGAGACAGGGTCTTGCTAAGTTTTGCAGACTGCTTCTGATCTTTAACTTGCCATCTTTCTACCTCAGCCTCCCAAGTGGCTAAGATTAAAGGCATGTACCACCATGCTTGGCAATACCAGTCTTTTTTTTTTTTTTTTGCTTTATAGTAAGTCTGGAAGCTCAGTGGTTTAACTCCTTCAACCTGTTCCTCCTTTTCAAAGTTGTTTTCATTGCTTTCATTCTTTGTATTTACATGTGAATCTTAAAATCAGATTGCATCTTTTATGATGGTATATGCCTGTAGTCCCCGCTCCTAAAGGAGGCTGGGTGTGAGGATCACTTGATTCCATGAATTCATGACCAGCCTAGGCAATAGAGCAAGACCTTGTCACAAATAAAGAAACAAATAAACTATAACAACAACAACAGAACACCAAAAAATTAAATCAGCTTTCTTGTTTCTACCAAAAAAGGCTACAGAGATTTTACTGGGGATTGAATTCAATTTTTGGATCAGTTTGAGACAAAGGATGTATGTGATCTTGGGTGAGAAAGCCATTGTCTGATCACATACTCTGCTTAAGTCTTTCTTTATAGGAAGATCTGAGTGGAACATCTCTGTGTCTACCACAATTATTCTGGTTGATAGCATTGTTCAGATCTGCTATATCTTTGCTGATTTTTTCTTTGTTTTACTATTAAGAAAGGTAGGTTAAATGTCTCTAGCTATGGCTGGACTTACCTGTTTTTTTTCCTCTTATTTCTATTAGTTTTTGTTTTATGTATTTTAAACTATAATTATTAGGCACATGGGCATTTATAATGGTTATATCTTCCTGAAGTATTGACCGTTTTATCATGAACTATCCTTGATTCTAGAAATAATGCTTAGTAATCTGTTTTGCTTCATACTAATATAGTAGCTTTAATTTTGTTATTTTTCTCATATTGTCTCCCTGCATTCCTTCCTTCCTTCTTCCCTTTCTTCCTTCCTTTTCTTACCCTTTCCCTCTATTCCAGTGGTAGACTGTGAGCTTTGTGTGCATGAGGCCCTGGGTTCAATCCCCAGGACCACCAAAATAAATAAATAAATAAATAAATAAATAAATAAATAAATAAATAAATGTGACTCTCTTAGAGTAATATTGAATAATTTTAGGGAAAATATAAGGACTTTGCATATATACTCATTGGGAGAAGCTGGTAAAGAGTACAAGAGAACTCCTATAGTATCTTTTTCATCTTTGTGACTCTAGAATTATTTCAAGAGTGTTCATAATTGCTTGTTGCTGCATTTAATTTTTTTTTATTATTTTAGTTAGTGGTGGTGCTGGGGATGGAACTCAGGGCCTTGTGCATGCTAGGCAACTACTAAGTATGGCTACTAAGCTATATCCGCAGCCAATGTTGCTGCATTTTTGTGATAGTTTCTTTGAAATTATTTTCTGATAATTCCAGCATCTTGGTCATCTCTGTATTGTTGTCTGTTGATTATCATTACTCATACAACTTGAGATTTTTTTTTTTTTTGGCCTGAGTATACCCATTTTGGATTCTATTCTGGGTATTTGAAGAATTATGAGATCTGGTTCCTGCTTAAATCTCCTTCATAAGTAGATAGCCACTGGAAGGGGAAGGGTACTGCCCCTTTGCCGGCCTTCATCTTGTGTATGGCAGGAATGGTCAACAAGGCTCTATTCCATAGTTTCTGTGGATGCAGACTTTGGTCTCAGGGGAAAGGATCACCACCTCTGTTCTCATTGGTTCAGGGTAGGGATAGTGAATAAAGCTCTGTCCCATTGATGACATAGTATATAGTTGGAAGGGTTTCATTCTGTAGAATTACTGTCTTTGGTTGGACAAAGTGGTCTTTTCTTGTGGCTATTTTTGTTGTTGTTATTCCACACTTGTTGGCAATTCCAGATTGTGAGCTACTTTAGCACCCAGGGTGGAATATACAGATGGCAAAAATCTCCAAGGAATTCATCACTGGCTCATAAATATAAGGTCTCCTACCAGTTTGCCTTATTTTCTTCACCTTTCAGAGCTTTCTGGTAGTTGCTTTTTGTCTTTGGTCCAAAGTTATTGGTTGTAATTAGAAGAAAGAATAGAATGCTTATTCTCTCTTATTTGGAACTAATAGTCTTTGCTTGATACAGTTTCTATATTTTGTAATTTTGTTTGCCCTGTTTTATTTTGTTTTTCAGGCAAATGAAGATAAAACAATGTCCGCCAATTTAAAATATCTTTCCTTGGGAATTTTGGTCTTTCAGACTACCAGTTTGGTTCTAACCATGCGTTATTCTAGAACTTTAAAAGAGGAGGGACCTCGTTATCTATCTTCTACAGCAGTAGTTGTCGCTGAACTTTTGAAGATAATGGCCTGCATCTTATTAGTCTACAAAGACAGTAGTAGGTATCTAGGATTTTGTTTTTAAGTAATGCAATTAATTTAATTTACATATGTATGTAAACATATTTGTAACTCACATTTGAACTTCTTTTTTGAGGCAGGGTCTTACTATGTAGCCCACACTGGACTCAAACTCCCTCTGCCTCAGCCTCCTGAGTGCCAAGATTACAGGTTTGCACCACCACATCTGATCACTTTTGAACTCTTGCATTATTTAATTGCTCTAGTATTAAGAACATTTCAGTACTTAAAAATTTTATAAAGACAGTTTTAGTCTAGTAATAAAGCCATCTTATTTTAATCTATCTCATTATTCATGTCTGGTTAATGCTATAAGTATGAATCAAATTTCTTGAGTTTATGGTATCATAATTTGAGCATAAGAATAAATTCTATAATTTTGTAACTGTTAGAACTTTGTTGTTGTTGTTGTTAGGTGCCGTCGAGTCGGTATCCGACTCATAGCGACCCTCTGTACAACAGGGGAAACACTATTGTCAGTGCTTCTCTGCTGTTCATAGGGTTTTCAATGGCAGATTGATTTTTGGGAGGGGGTTGCCAGGTCCTTCTCCCAAGCCTACAGCACCTGGTGTTCCTGGCGGTCTCCCATCCAGGTACTAACCAGGCCCAACCCTGCTTAGCTTCCAAGATCTGACGGGATCAGATTCCACAGGGCTACGGCTGCAGGCGTTAGAACTTTAGAGATGTCTATAACAATTTTTTACCAAAGATGTTTATTTGTTACATTGATTAGTCCAGAAGTGACTCATTTAATACAATTTTTAAGAATAGTTTCATGGAGATATAATTCATCAGTCATGCAATTCACACATTTTTGTTGTTGTTTTTATTGTTTGGTGCTGGAGATTGAACCCACGGCTTTGCACATGTTAAGCACATGTTCTAACATTGAGGTACATCCTTAACCCTAAAATACCTTTTCTTTTTTTGGTGTTAGGAATCCCACCTCGGGCATGTATTCACCCATTTTAAGTCTACAATTCAATGTTTTTTGTTGTATTCCATTCTCATTTTTTCTTTCTTGTTGTTGTTGTTATTGTTATTATTGTTGTTGTTATTTGGAAACAAAGTCTTGCTGTGTAGCCCAGACTGACCTTGAACTCCTCCTGCCTCCTGAGTGCTAGGGTTACAGGAGTGTGTGTGTGTGTGTGTGTGTGTCTTGAAATTTGCCATTTCAACAATGTTTAATGTACAAGTCATTGGCATTAATTACATTCACACTGTTGTACATCCATCACCATTATTTCCAAACCTTTTTCATCACTCAAACAGAAATTCTGTTTCTATTAGGTAATAACTCCCCATGCTCCTTTACCTCCAGCCCCTGGTAACCTCTACTATACTTTCTATGAATTTGCCTATTCAAGATATTCCATATAAATTGAATCATGTCTATCCTTTTATGTCTGGCTTATTTCACGTAGCATAATTTTTTTCAGGGTTTAATCATGCTCTAATATGTATCAGAACTTTATTTCTTTTTATGGATAAATAATATTTCATCATACAAATGTACAACGTTTTGTTTTCTTATTCATATGTTGATGGGCACTTCAGTTTCTACTTTGTGTTTTTTGTGAATGATGCTGTAATGAACAGTGACTAGTGCTGCAATAGTTGAACAAGTATCTGAGTCTCTGCTTTCATCTCTTTTGGGTGTATATTTAGGATTAGAATTGCTGTGCATCTAGTAATTCTGTGTTTACCTTTTATGGAACCATTAAACTGTCTTCCATAATAGCTGCACTATTTTATATATCCACTAACAATGTACAAAGTTTCCATTTTTCCCACATTCTTACCAGTACTTGACAACCCCCCCCCCCCTTTTTTGTGCTGCTGGGAATTGAACTCTCATGCATGTTAGTCAAGTGCTCTATCATTGAGCTATACCTCCTGCGACCCTCTCTTAATGGTAACCATTCTAATAAGTATGAAGTAGTGTCGTTTTGGTTTTGACTTGCATGTTTCTAATCATTAGTAATGATGACTTTTAATGTGCGTCTAGGCAATCTGTTCTTTTGAACTACATTTGACATGACTTGCTAATAGACTGGATTTGTGAAGGTCAGGAACAGGGGGTATCCGGTTTAAGGAATGACTTCTAGGTTTTAGATTGAATTACTGGGTAAATAAGTACTGCAATGAGAGACAGGGACGATAGATTTGGAGAAAAATTAAGACTTCTCCTTGGGTCATATGAGATACTGTGGGTCATATGAGATAAAGCATTCAAATTAAGATGTCAAATAGTAGAGTATATGAACATGAAATTCAAGGATTTTTCAGCTTATATATTGCTTTATACTCAGTGATGGTATAAAGGAATTTAAAAAATAAAGTCAAGGATAGGACTAGATAACTTAGTATATATACCAGAAGAGAAGATGACAAAACCTGGACTCTGTATCATTCTCAATACTTTGGGGTCAGATTCAGAAGGAGATCGGTAAACAAAGACAAGGAAAGAGCCACCAGTAAGATAGAAAATCATGAAAATGTAGTAGGTAAACTGAGAAATTAGCTTTTGCTGCTAAGGTATAGAAGGATAAAAGCATCCACTGCATTTTACATGGTAGAGCTAAAGATTTCTTTAACATGAATAGTTACAATGTGGACAGATATGAGAAAGCCAGCTTTCACTGAGCTGAAGCATGAATAGACACACTTCACAAAAATAAATTGCAAGTATGTAAAAGAAATTGTATGCTATGTCCTTGGTGGGGCTGGGGTTTAGCTCAGTTGGTTGAGTGCTGCTCTGCACTCTTGAGGATTTGGGTTCTATCCCTAGCACGGCAAAAATGGGAGAAGGATGCAGCAATCAACTCCCGAAGCAATTCTGAAACAATCAGCCATTGAAAACCCTATGAGTGTTGGTATGAGTCGGACACCGACTCCAGGGTACCTAACAACAGCAACAATGCCCTTGACACTGTGAATGATTTCAAATAAGATACAAAAAGGAAAAAATAGATAATATGGGGGATGATGAATGAAAATTATCTGTATCACACCGAGTGAGGAGAGAAGGCACAATTTGAAAGTAGATATTTATTTATTTGTTTATTGATTGATTGATTGATTGATTGATTGCAGTACTGGGTGGTTGAACCCAG
The DNA here is from genome assembly GCA_007922755.1 of Pedetes capensis. Taxonomy (NCBI): domain Eukaryota; kingdom Metazoa; phylum Chordata; class Mammalia; order Rodentia; family Pedetidae; genus Pedetes; species Pedetes capensis. The sequence goes on along the minus strand of VMDO01012588.1, from coordinate 30,608 downwards.
GCCCTTATGCATGCTTTGCAAGCACTCTACCACTGAGAGGCCTACCCAGCCCATTTTTAGCTCTTTTATCTTGAAACAAGGTCTCACAAAGTTACACAGGCTGCCTCTGGGCTCTAACTTGTGATTCTTTTGCCTCTGCCTCCTGAATTGCTGGGATTACAGGCATGCTCCACTGCATCTGGCCAAAAGAATATATTTATATCATAGTAATTAGTATCCATAATTACAATAGTACAATTTAGTAAGAGAAATACAGGAAGTCAGTAAAAGAAAGATGGCAAAGGATATTAATAGACAATTCACAGAAGAGGAAAAATGACTGGGCAATAAATTATAAAAAGATGCTCAAGACTGAGGGTGTAGCTCAGTGGTAGTATGGTCTCCTGCCCAGCCTGTACAAGGCCCTAGGTTTGAGCCTTAACACCACAGACACACACACACAATCACAAAGATGCTCATTCTCTCTAGCAATCAGGGAAATCACAACCACAAGATATAATCTTACTGCCCTCAGGTTAGCAAAAATAGAAAGTCTAAGCCGGGCACAGTGGTGCACACCTGTAATCCCAGCTGCTCGGGAGGTGGAGGCAGGAGGATCACAAGTTCGAGACCAGAGGTAGTCTGTGTAACTTAGCGAGACCCTGTCTCAAAATGTAAAAAATGGGCTGGGGGTCCAGCTCAGTGGTCCAGCACTTGCAGAGCATGCAAGCACAAGGCCCTGAGTTCAACCCCCAGTACCGCAAACAAAAAACAAACAAACAAACAAAAAAAATAGAAAGTCTAGTAACACCAAGAATTGCCAGGAGTGTGGTTGAACAAAGCCATCTCTAAAAGTACTGTTGTGACACTAATTATTTAAAGTTTTAATTTAAAATAAAAAGTTAATATTTTTGATATTTTCTGATAAATTGAAACTAAGAAAAAATCTTCCAGTTGCTTTTTAGTTAACGTTTTTTGACTTTCATGGTGAGGAAAAAGTAGATATCATGTAGCAATCTTTAAAATTTTTCCCATTTCAAAAAACTTTCATAAAGTTTTTGTTTTATATTAGGAGAGAAAGTCATCTACAGAGTGTCATTGTTGGTAAAGTGGTAGGGTTCCTTAGAATTTTTCCTTTCTTTTATATATCTCTTACAGTTCTTTGGGTGCTTTTGATTATTAATATTGCGGCTTGGTTAGCTCAAAGTCTGTTTCCAATCCCTTTACCCATTTTCTGTTTCAAATGTGAGGAAATAAAGGAAAAGACTTAATTTCCCAATTCCCTTGACACTAAGTATAGCCATGTAACATAGTCTGGGTCATTGAATACAAAGAAGATACCTGTGAGGCTGTTATTTTCTCTTCTTCCTTCTTGCTACCTGACATAAGAACCAGAGATGCAGCAGTCATTTGGTGACCCTATTGGATGTCATGCAGACAATAGATGAAAAAATGTGAAGGTAAAAATCCAATATATTTCGAGAGAGAGAGAGAGAGAGAGACCCCTAGGTCCCTGAGCTGCTCTAGAAGTTTTAGGTCTGGGCTCATGCTATGTGAGACAAGTTGAGCTAGTGTTAGTTGGGTTTTCCATTGTTTGTAGCTGAACTCACTCCACTCTGATTTACCTTCTCTTCATGATTAATGTCTTCACTATTATTAATGAGTATGAATGGCTGATGATGAAAGGAATGTACAAAATATAAATTTTTATAGTGTTATTACAATGAAGCAAGAATACTTGGTTAGCAAATGATAATTATAAATATGTATGTTTGTATATATGTATTTACATAATTAATTTGGTTATATATCAGAATGAAGGAACATAAGGATAATGTTCTTTTTAATATGCTACCTTATAATATTTAACATGTGAAAAACTAACATCAAAAGGTATATTTTGGACCTTAACACACTTTTTTTGTAAGTGAAAAAACTGAGGTCTCAAGAGAAAGGAGTTATAGTTTACTCAGAGTTACTTAATTATTGTATTTTTCCCCCATTTCATTTGTTTATTCTAGAATGTAGTCTGAGAGCACTGAATCGAGTACTACATGATGAAATTCTTAATAAACCTATGGAAACACTTAAACTTGCTATTCCATCAGGGATATATACTCTTCAGAATAATTTACTCTATGTGGCACTGTCAAATCTAGATGCAGCTACTTACCAGGTACTTAAAATACATTGCCAATAATCCTTTTAAGAAACAAAGAGACAAAAATTAATAATATTGCTTTTTTCTTTTTTAGGTCACATATCAGTTGAAAATTCTTACAACGGCATTATTTTCTGTGTCTATGCTTAGTAAAAAATTAGGTGTATACCAGTGGCTCTCGCTAGTAATTTTGATGACAGGAGTTGCTTTTGTACAGGTAAGTATTCAAGATAAGCATACCTTTCATTTTTTATCACAGTTTCTTGGCTGGAGAATATAGTTGTAACAAATAAATGCTGACATATTTTTTGAGGCCTTTCTTTATGCAAGATACTACACTGAGACTATAATACAAATAAATAAATAACAAATAATCTTACCTAAAAAAATGAGCAGCTGGGCTGGTGTATAGCTCACTGTTAGAATACTTGCCTAACTTGCAAGAGGTCCTGAGTTTGTTCTCTGGGACCACAGGGAGAGGGGGAGGGCGGGAGGGGATAGGAGGGGGGAGGGGAGTGTGGAGGAGGGGAGGGAGGGAGGGGGAGGGAGGGAGAGAGAGAGAGAGAGAAGGAGAAAGAGAGAAAGAGAAAGAGGGAAGCAGAGGGAAAGGGAGGGAGGCAGGCAGGGAAGAAAGGAAGAAGGAAGGTTTTGTTGCTTGTTTGTTTTTGAGAGAAGTTCTCACTATGTAGTGCAGGCTGCCTTGAAACTTACTATATACCTCAGGCTGGCTTTGAACTGGCCATTCTCCTGCCTTAGCCTACCAAGTGCTAGGATTACAGGTGTGAGCCCCCCCATCCAAGGAAAAAAAACAAAAGAAATGAGCAATCTAGTTAGGGAAATAAGACACTGCATATAAAACAAAGTTAATTTTTACTGGATGTATGGAACATTTAATATTATTGGCAATCCCCTTAAAGTCTGTCAGCTTCACTGATAATGTTCTTTCCTAATTCTATCTTTCTAATGATTCCTTATTGGTTTCCCTCATGAGGTCCTCTTCTTGATAAGCCCCTTAGATGTTGTTGTTAGATGCCGTCAAGTTGTGTCTGACTCAGCGACCCTCATAGGGTTTTCCATGGCTGACTGTTTCGGTATTGCCTTGGGAGTGGATTGTCATGTCCTTCTCCCATTTTTGTGGTGCTGGGAATTGAACTCAGAACCTCAGAGACTGCAGAGCGGTGCTCTACCAACTGAGTAAATCCTAGCCCCCCTTAGATGTTAGGTTTGTTTATAGGCTAATTATTTTTCTTAAGTCATGTCCTTATTTATGGAAATTTCATACATTTTGGAGTTTTTAAATTCTCATTGATATACTGATAGTTCCTCAGTTTGTGTCATCATCTCTGGTCGTCAAATTTGTAGTTTCAGATTTGTATATTGAAAAGCTTATTGGATATCTTCACTTGGTGGTTCAATGGAATTTATAAATTCAGCATATCTAAAATAAAATTTTTACTGTTTCCTCCCCAAAACTGGGTTTTTGGTTTTTTCCAGGTGGTACTTGGGAGTTGAACCCAGGGCCTCGCACATACTTTGCAAGTGATTTACCATTGGAATGTACCTCGAACCCACTTTTAGATTTTGTCTTCTCAGACAAGGTATTGCTAAGTTATGCAGGCTACCTCTGGCATTGAACTCAGGATGCTTCTGCTTCAGCCTCTAGAGTTGCTGGGAATAGAGGCATGCACCACCATGCCTGGCTTTAAAACCATTCTTGTTTCTATTTTTTTCAATTATTATTTACTCAACCCAGTAGCTATCTTACAATCTTTCTTCTGCCTGTATATCCAGTCAATCACTAAAACCTTACTAATTGTGCTTTCTAAGATTTCTGGATTTTGTCCTTTTCTGCCTCTCTACTATTACTTCCCTAGTTCGTGCCTTCCTTATTTCTCATATGATTTTTTCTTACTGATTTTTTTCTTCCAGTCTTACCTAGCCCACCAAATCCAACCTCCACTTACTACTGTGGTCTATCTAAAGACAAATATAATCAGATTACTGTCTTGCCATCCAGAGGGTCCATATCACTTTCCCCAGTGTGTGATATGTCTGTCTTGAATAAATATTTTTAATAATTATTTATTTTAATAGTATTACAAAAATACAATTGGCATCTCAAAGTCATATTTTTATAGATACTGCTTAGAATAAGCTAAAATAAGTATTAAGTTTTAAAAAGTAAGGTATTTTAGGGCCAGGCATAGTGGCTCACACCAATAATCCTAACACTCAAGAGGCTGAGGCAGGAGAATTGAGAGTTCAAGCCCTGCCTGAGCTACATATTGAGACCTTGTCGCAAAAAAACAAAAACAACCTGGCCACATGCCAAGTGGCGCATGCCTATAATCCCAGCAATTTGGGAGGCAGAGCCAGAAGGATTGCGAGTTCAAGGCTAGAGACAGCCTGTGTAACCTAGTGAAACCCTGTCTCAATATAAAAAATTAAAAATGGGCTGTGGGTGCATTCCAGTGGTAAAACACTTGCAAAGTGTGTGTGAGGCCCTGGGTTCAACTGTCAAGTACAGCAAAAAGAAAAAAACCAAACAAAAACAAAAACTAATAATAAAGTGAGATATCTAAAATATCAATTATTCAAGTGGAACATGTGTTTGACAAAAACCACGGAGATAGACAAATAACTGAAGTTTCAGGAACACTGATATACAAGATAATTCCTATAATGGTTATCAGGATAAATTAGACCTTTCCTAATGCACCTTCAATTCTAGGCTTCTTTCTGCTGCTCCGCATTTCACAACCTGAATTCATACAATTGAGCTTTTTTGTAGATACTTTCTTGTGTACCTGCATTTATTCATTCTGTATCTTATGCATATAGTGACCTTTTGCCTTTTTTTTTTTGGCCTGGCCAACTCTTCCTCTTTTTTTCTTTCTTCTTGTGCTTGGATTGAACCCAGGCCTTGTGCATGCTAGGCAAGTGTTCCACCACTGAGGTACATCCCCAGCAATTCTTCCTTATTTTTAAAGATTTAGTTGAATTGCTGTATCTACCAGATTATCTTCCAAACATTGCTAGCTTAGCATTTATCTCTTCCTCTCTGATACCATAGTACTTTATACATGTTTTCCATAGTTCTATGTTAAATGTTTATGTATGTGTCTGCCTTTCCTACTTAAGTTACAGTTGTTAGATGCCATTGAGACTCGTCTAACTCATAGCCACCCACATTGGGTTTTCAATGGCAGTTGTTTGGGGATTTTATTGGGAACGAACTGCCATGTCCTTCTCCCATTTTTGTAGTGCTGGGGTTGAACCCAAGGTCTCAGTGCATAGCAGCACTCTACTAACTGAACTAAACCCCAGCCCACTTAAGTTACTAAAAAGTAGTAACTGTGCTTCACTGCTCCTTCCATTTCTAGTGTCTAGTCAGCAAGATTTAAAGATTAGGAAAAAACAAATGACTTTATTTTTTACGTGATTAATTGTCAAATGATTTTTATATACTGTATGGAAAGATCATTTATGAGAAAGCTTCAGAGAGGAGGTTGGATTTAAAGGAGGTTTTGAAAGATATATGAATATTTATATGCCAAGTGCCCCACTTGGTGCTTTTCCTGTATTATCTCATATTTATGGTTAATATTCTTTCCAACTTGAGGAAGAATTGCAGCTCCCAGAGAACTTAACTAAATTGCTTAAGATCACAGATCTAGTAGGGCAGTGCCAGAATTAAAACTCTATAAAACTTTTCCCACTATTTCTCTTTTAGTCATTCTGAAGCACCAGAAAAGGAAATTTAGAAGTATAGATGTGCAGCTGTGGATAATCACAAGATAGATTAAGTAATGGTAATAAAGTTGTTTGCTTAGAACAAAGGATGACAGAAATTTGGTGAAAGATGAAATTACAAAATACAGATTGGTACCAAATTATATCTGGTCCTTAGTATTGGACTAGGAGCTTGACTACTTTAGGATGTAAGGGTTCACTAGAGATTTGGAAAGGAGAGTTAATTAGGAAAATCCTATGGGCATGTAGGGCTCATTGGTGGGGAGAAAGCCTGAAGGAAAGGAAGGCAGTTAGAAAGCATGATAGGAATTTAAATTGTCCAGTTTGTAGGATTGGAATATCCTAGAGTAGTAGTATAAGAGTTGTTATATGGCTGGGTGTGGTGGCACACCCCTGTAATCCCAGTGACTCTGGAGGCTGAGGCAGGGGGATTGCAAGTTTGAGGCCAGAGGTAGCCTGTGTAACATACTGAGACTCTGTCTCAAAATAAAAAATAAAAAGTGGGCTGAGGCTCTGTGTTCTATCTCCAGCACTGTAGAGAAAGAAAGAAGAAAAAAAAAAAAAAAGAAAAAAGAAGAAAAGAGAAAGAAAAAAAAAGTTTATGGTGGAAGAATCAGTATGAGTTTGAGATTAATAAATGTCACAGGGGAATGGAGGTCAAGGAGAATGAAAGGTTTGAATGGTGGCATTTTTAATTGAAATAAAGGCATCAAATGGTATGTTTATTTTGGAGGACAAGTAAATTTTGGTCACACTAGTTTTAAGGAAGTAATAAGTTTCTGAATAGCAGCAATTGAAATCTAGGATTTGAGCTCAGAAAATACATCAGTGCTTCTGGGAATCAACTCTACAGCTGCAGGGTGAATATAAACTGCTTTAGAAGTGTGCAGTTCAATAGGGTAGCCACTTTTAGATTTAACTAGTATATTCCGAAATCTAATTTATACCCTTTCAACAGTTTTAGAGGACTACAAAATCAGATGCCTGACATGGTTGTCCAGTAGCACACAGTTAGTGGGTGAAGAATTAACCACTCAGATACCGAGAGTTAGTGTCAGAGAGACTGAGGTGGCTCAATGTCTTTTCGGGAACACTGCAACCCAGAGTAAGGGTCTTAAGCTGTTTTTATTAGGCTCTTATAACATTACGTATTCTTCTGAGTCAGGGGAAGTCTAGGGTTAATGTTAACTTTAAAAATCAATCAAGGTCTTGTGGGACAGGGAAGGGTTATTTATTATCTATGTTAGCATGTTCTGCCTGCTGCATGTGGGCAGAGTCTATGCTGAAAGGGATAACAGAAGGGGGCTTTCAGACTTGGAGAGCTTCAAGGGCTGGAGCCTTTCCCTGGCTGTTTTTCCCTCAGAGTTTCTCCAGCCCTTCCACTATACCTTCCATTATAGATGCGGATTAGGATCATGTATGGCAATGGAATACTACTCAGCAATTAAAAAAAAAACATGAAATAATGTTATTTGCAGCAAAGTGGATGGAACTGGAGAACATCATCTTAACCAAATGAACACAAGCTCAAAATAGAAATACCATATGTTCTCACTCATATGTGGAAGCTGAATCTTAATTAAAGGAAGAAAAAATCCGATACACGAATTGGTATATAAAAAATGCACAGTTAAACATAGTGAAGAAGGGACAATATAAAGAGTAGAAAGGAGGAGGGAGAGAACTAGCAAAAGGAAGCTAAGATTGCGGAAGATGGGATGGGGAGGAGAGTCAATGTAGGGATAAAGGGATAAAGGGGGAGAAGATAATCTCAATGTAAACAATGTAGCTTCATGAGTACATTGGAAAGATAGAGGAATATAACCCAAATATGCATGAGTTTTACTACATAATTAGTCAAAAGGTTCCACAAACCTTGTAAGTTGATAAAAGTGTAACCAAAAGTGATGTGATATTTGCATAATGGAATAGGCCAAGATGTATTACTCTGTACCCCACCATCATTTACCAATAAAGGGAGAAAAAAATAGTTTTAGATAAAAAAAAAAAAATATATATATATATATATATAAAGAATTATGTTTGGATGAATGCTGGAGTTCTCCACTGTGAATGCAAGCCCATGCGATCTAATCCACATCTGATTTTATAGCCCTCTAAAACTGTTGAAAGAGTATAGATTAGATTCAAGAATATATGGTAATTAAGTTTAAATAAAATTAAAATTTCAGTTCTTCAATCACACTATCCACATTTCAGGTGCTCAGTAGCCACATACAGATAATGGCTACCCTATTGGACAGCAAAGATATACAACATTTCCATCCTCACAGAAAGTCTGTTGACTAGTGCAGTTATAAAAGATTGGGAGGTGAGGACCAAGGAAAAAAAGCCATCAGCCTCAAGAGTCAAGGAATTAGTAATTAATATAATATTGTCAGTGCTACAGTGAAGGCAAGCTGAATAGGGGATGAACAATTTTGTTATTAAAAGTTATTTAACACGTTGAGAAGTCTTTTGGTAGCCATGGAAAGTATAGTTTCAGAAGTACAAGTGGCTTTAAGTCCAGCTAGTAGAAGATCAATCAGAGGAGTGAAGACAAAGATGTAAAAGAAAATTTAACATTACTTACAAGTTTTTTTATTTTTTGTGGTACTAGGGGTTGAACCCAGGGCCTCACACTTGCATGCTGTGCAAGTGCTGGACCACTGAGCTGCACGCCCAGCCCCCTTTTTTTTTTTTTTTTCCTTTACTTTTTGAGACAGGGTCTCGCTAAATTATGCAGACTTCCTCTGGTCTCGAACTTGCAATCCTCCTGGCTCCGCCTCCCAAGCCACTGGGATTACAGGCGTGCACCACCATGCTCATCTGACTTACAAGGTTTTGATTGATTATAGCAGGACCAGTAACATCTAAGCCATAGGGGTATGATGCCTAGTACTGTGACCTGACAGTCCCAACGTCCTTGCTTTCTAGTATATACAAATTTTTTTTTCATTTTCTGATGGACTGTCGGTCATTAGCAGTGTTTGGATTTCCCTTCTCAATTGTTTCTCTTTATTATGCTTGATTTAACATATCTCTTCTTAGTTATCTATACTTTTGCTGAGGCTCTAGAGGGAATGTAAGATTCTCATCCTTTCATCCACCTATGTTTGTAATGGTAGTCTTTAAAAAATTAAACTTTAGCCAGGCGCGGTGGCAAAGGCCTGTAATCCCAGCGGCTGGGGAGGCAGAGGCAGGAGGATTGCAAGTTCGAGACCAGAGGCAGTCTGCATAACTTAGTGAGACCCTGTCTCAGTAAGTAAAAAAATGGGCTGGAGGTGCAGCTCAGTGGTCCAGCACTTGCAGAGCATGCAAGCACGAGGCCCTGAGTTCAACCCTCAGTACCGCAAAAAAAAAAAAAAAAAAAAAAAAAAAATTAAATCTTAAAGAATTATCTTAAAGTAATAGGTTGGTCTTGGTAGGAGATGAAATGTGAAATTACTTATTATCCCTTAGGCTATTTTTAGAAATTATAAGTTAAAATAGTAATATCATTGCAGAGGAAAAAATGAAATGATTCCAAGGTTTTCTTTCAAAAGCTCTCTGCAATACCTAAATATGATATTGGATGCATTTTTATTCTAAGGTCTAGGAGTGGACGCTTAATATGTGCTTTGTAAAATAGCTTAGGAATTAAGTTTCAATTTTATTTTTATTCAGTGGCCTTCTGATTCTCAAGAGCTTGACTCTAAGGAACTTTCAGCTGGCTCGCAGTTCGTAGGCCTCATGGCAGTTCTCATAGCATGTTTTTCAAGTGGCTTTGCTGGAGTTTATTTTGAGAAAATCTTAAAAGAAACAAAACAGTCCGTGTGGATACGAAATATCCAGCTTGGTAAGTTTAAAATGCTCTCTAATATAACTTTTAAAATAATTATGTTATCCAGGCATGGTGGCACAAACCTGTGATCCCAGCACTCAGGAGAGTGAGGCCAGAAGATCATGAATTAAGGGTCAGCCTGGGCTACATAGAGAGACCCTGTCTCAAAGAGAGAGAGAGAGAGAGAGAGAGAGAGAGAGAGAGAGAGAGAGAGAGAGGTGTAAGGATTATATCCTTACATTTATAGAGTTTTTGTTTTGTTTTTGTTTTTTGAGACAGTGTATGGTGATGTAACCCTCAAACTCAACATTCTCCTTCCTCTACCTCCCAAGTGCTGGGAATACAGGTGTGCATCACCATGGCTGTCTACATTTACAGATTTCTATATCTTTAAATAAATAGGGCTTACATGAAACTGCTGTTGATGGAAATATCTGGCAAGGATTTTGCCTTTAAAAATTGTATTTTAGCCAGTTGTGGGGGCAACACCCGTACTCCCAGCATTTGGGAGGCTGAGGCAGGAGGATCTTCATGAGCTGCGCTACATAGCAAATTCCAGCCTAGCCTAGGCTACATAGTGAGGCCCTGTCTCTAAATAAATAAATAAATAAATGCATTTTAAATGAATGCCTTTTTATTCAAAAGTGTAGAAGTTTGGGTTTATGACATAGAATGTAGCCTGTTTCATTCTTTTCCTGTTGAAGACTTCATATGTTTATCCTTTGTTGCCACCTCTTTCCTGGAAGGTGTTGCAAATAACTTACATATTTTACTCCTCAAAAGGGGATTAAGTTACTTGAAATAGAAGAAGTTGGAAATGATGAACTTTTTATCTCTTAAAAAATGTTACCCTGGCTTTTTCTTTCCAAGGGTTGTGTTTTGGATCTTAAATACCATAGTATTTTCTAACTGAAGGTAAATAGCTTAAAATAAAAAAAAAATTTCATGAGTTGAAGGATTGCCTTTAAACAAATGTTTATTTATAGTATTGTTGCATTCAAATCCTCATATGAGGATTCCAGCATTTATTCTTCTTGGCTTTTATTCATTTTGGATACTGCTACCTCTAAAACTGGGGCTGGGGTTTAGCTCAGTTGGTAGAGTGCTGCTCTACATTCTCTGAAGGCCCTGGTTCAATCCCCAGCACTGCAAAAATAGAAAGATGTGGCAATCCATTCCCGAAACAATCAGCCATTGAAAACTCTGTGAGGGTTGCTATGAATCTGACTCAACTCAATGGCACCTAACAACAACCTATAAAACTGTGAGAAGCAGATTATTTGGAAATCAACACGTTTTTGTTTTTAAATTTGGGGGATAGAACCTGGGGCCTTGTGCATGCTAGGTAGGTACTCCACTTCTATGCTACTTCCCTAGTCCTTTTTTGAGACGGGGGTCTCAATGTATAGTTCAGGCTGGACTTAAACTTGCTGTGTAGCCTAATCTGGCCCTGAACTTGTGATCCTTGTGCCTCTGCCTTCCAACTGCAGGTGTGTGCCGCCATGCTCAGCTAATACATTCTATTTTAAACCTCTGTCCTTGTGACTTAGGGGCTTATTCTTGAAAACCTACCTACCTACCTTTCTCTCTCTCTCTCTCTCTCTCTCTCTCTCTCTCTCTCTCTTTTCCCAATCCATATAAACTTAATACATATACCATGTTTCTTTGCTAATCAGGAGTCACATAGGCCCCTCTTGGCCCCACACAATAAAATGTACTTCTGATGGCCTATATTTTAAGTCAAACTTTCCAAGTTTGATTGAAGTCCATCATTCTAGTTGTTTTCAAGTACTATGGTAACAAAAAGCCTGCACATTCATTTTATCACCTTGTTCAGCAAAATTTGTAGAAATATATTATTTTTTCCCTAAAATCATTGAAGTATTTTTAAAGCAAAATTTAATTGTCTTTTTTGTTCATTTTGTGTAGAAGGCAAATTGACAGGTTTGAAAGCATTAAGTACCTTAATTTATCATTTCTGATAAATTTATAGAAATATACCAAGGTTTTTCCCTAAAATCATTGAATGGAAGGTGTTTTTTTTTTTTTTTTTTTTTTTTTTTTTTTTTGTGGTACCGGGGGTTGAACCCAGGGCCTCGCGCTTGCATGCTCTTCAAGTGCTGGACCATGGAGCTGCACCCTTGGCCCATTTTTTTTTGTTTGTTTTACTTTTTTTGAGACAGAGTCTCACTAAGTTATGCAGACTGCCTCTGGTCTCAAATTTGCGATCCTCCTCCCTCCGCCTCCTGAGCCGCTGGGATTACAGGCATGCGCCACTGCGCCTGGCAATGAAAGTATTTTTAAAGCAAAATTTTATTATCTTCTTTTTGTTTAGTTTGTCTAGAAGGCAAATTCATAGGCTTGGAAGCCTTTACCTGTTTATACTATCACATATATTGCTATAAGAATTAAATTAGAGGATACATGTAAATTAGAATAAAGTGCCTTGCACATACATGTTGTTGTTGTTGTTGTTAGGTGCCGTTGCCGACTCATAGTGACCCTCATAGGGCTTTCAATGGCTGACTATTTCGGGATTGCCTTGGGAGTGGATTGCCAGGTCCTTCTCCCATTTTTATGGTGCTGGGAATTGAACTCGGGACCTCAGAGGCTGCAGTGCAGTGCTTTACCAACTGAGCTAAATCCCAGCCCACATTAATGTCAACTAAAATGGACCAGCATAGGCCATTTTGAGTCAGACAATCATATGGTCTACTATGCTGGGAATGATAAACTAAAGAGAAATGGGGTTGCATTCATCATCAAAAAAGACATTTCAAGATCTGTCCTGAAATACAATGTTGTCAGTGATAGAATAATATCCATATGCCTACAAGGAAGGCCAGTTAATATGACTATTATTC
>VMDO01012588.1:0-17928 GCA_007922755.1 Pedetes capensis | reverse complement strand
TAAGGGTTGGAAACAAAGAAGAAGGCCCAGTAGTTGGAAAATATGGTCTTGGTGACAGAAATGAAGCTGGAGATCACATGATAGAATTTTGTCAGACCAATGACCTTTTCATTGCAAATACATTTTTTCAACATCATAAACGGAGACTGTACACATGGACTTCACCAGATGGAACATACAGGAATCAAATTGACTACATATATGGACGATGGAAAGCTCTGTACAAAATGTCAAAACAAGACCAGGTGCTGACTCTGCATCAGACCATCAACTTCTCATATACAAGTTCAAACTGAAGCTGAAGAGAATTAGAACAAGTATACGAGAGCCACGGTATGACCTTGAGTATATCCCACCTGAGTTCAGAGACCACCTCAGAAATAGGTTTAATGCATTAGACACAAATGGTAGGAGACCAGAAGAGTTGTGGCATGACATAAAAGATATCATTCAAGAAGGAAGCAAAAAGTTCTTAAAAAGACAAGAAAAAAAGAAAAGACCAAATTACATGTCAAAAGAGACAGTAGAACTTGCCCTTGAATGTCGAGCAGCTAAAGTAAAAGGAAGACATGGTGAAGTTATGGAACTAAACAGAAGATTTCAGAAGGCAGCTCGAGAAGACAAAAACAAATATTATAATGACATGTGCAAGGAGCTGAAGGCAGAAACCCAAAAGGGAAGAACATGCTCTGTGTTTCTCAAGCTTAAGGAAGTGAAGAAAAAATTCAAGCCTCGAGTGGCAGTAGTGAAAGATTCTACAGGGAAAATAATGATGCAGGAAACATCTAAAGAAGATGGGAAGAATACACAGAGTCATTATACAAGAAAGAATTGGTAGATGACCAACCATTCGAAGAGGGTGCATATGAAGAGGAACCAGTGGTGTTGAAGGATGAAATGGAAGCTGCCTTGAAAGAACTGGCGAAACACAAGGCTCCAGGAATTGATGGGATACCAATAGAGATGTTTCAACAAACAGATGCAGCACTGGAGGTGTTAACATGTTTATGCCAACAGATTTGGAAAACTGCTACTTGGCCAACTGACTGGAAGAGATCCATATTTGTACCTGTTCCCAAAAAAGGGGATCCAACTGAATGTACAAACTATCGGACAATATCATTAATACCACACACTAGCAAAATTCTACTAAAGATCATTCAGAAGCAACTACAGCAGTATATAGACAGGGAATTACCGGAAAATCAAGTGGGATTCAGAAGAGGTCAGGGAACTAGGAACATCATTGCTGATGTGAGGTGGATATTAGCTGAAAGCAGAGAATATCAGAAAGATGTCTATCTATGTTTCATTGACTACGCAAAAACATTTGATTGTGTGGACCATAACAAATTATGGATAACACTTCGGAAAATGGGAATACCAGAACACCTAATTGTGCTCATGAGAAATCTGTACATGAACCAGGAGGCAGTTGTTCGAATAGAACAAGGAAACACTGAGTGGTTTAAACTTGAGAAAGGTGTGTGTCAGGGCTGTATACTTTCACCCTATCTCTTCAATTTATACGCTGAGCAAATAATCCGAGAAGCTGGACTTTATGAGGAAGAATGTGGCATCAAGATTGGAGGAAGACTCATTAAGAACTTGCGTTATGCAGATGACACCACCTTGCTTGCTGAAAATGAAGAGGATTTAAAACATTTACTGATGAAGATCAAAGATCATAGCCTTCAATATGGGTTACGACTAAACATCAACAAAACAAAAATCCTTACAGCTGGGTCAGCACGTAACTTCACATTAAATGGAGAAAAGATTGAGGTTGTCCAAGATTTTGCTTTGCTTGGCTCTATAATCAACACCCATGGAAGCAGCAGTCACGAAATCAAAAGACGCATTGCTCTAGGAAAAGCTGTGGCAAAAGATCTCTTTAGAGTATTGAAAAGCAAAGATGTCACATTGAAGACGAAGGTGCGTCTGACTCATGCCATGGTATTTTCAGTGGCATCATATGGTTGTGAAAGCTGGACATTGAACAAGAGAGACAAAAAGAATTGATGCTTTTGAATTGTGGTGCTGGAGACATCTATTGAATATACCATGGACTGCCAAAAGAACCAACAAATCTGTCCTAGAAGAAGTGCAACCAGAGTGCTCCTTGGAAGCAAGAATAGCCAGACTGCGTCTTACATACTTGGGACATGTAGTCAGGAGAGATCAATCCCTAGAGAAAGACATCATGTTTGGGAGAGTGGCAGGTCAACGCAAAAGAGGAAAACCCTCCACCAGGTGGATTGACACAGTGTCTGCAACAACCGGCTTAAACATAAATAAGATCGTTTGCCCGGCACAGAATCGGCAAATGTTTCGATCTGCTGTACATAGGGTCGCTATGAGTCGGACTCGACTCGACGGCACCTAACAACAACAACATCAAGTGTTACTTTTATATGTTATATTTAAAACTACCTTCAGGCATGTTGTTATAACTAATGCTAGTGCTAATTTCCCACATTGAAAATCAGACAAGTTAAAAGGATAGAGCTAGTATAATAAAATTTTAGAACATTTCACATTCTTTTCATTTCCTTTCCATCATGAAAAGCTTGCCTAGGTATGGCCTTTGTTTAAATAAAATATCACTTTATCCCTGCCTTCTTTGACTACATATATTCCAGACTATGTATAAGAAGTGGTGTCTGTAGATATCCATAGCCTAGAAATGCTCCTGGAAATCTCATAGATCCATGTGATAGGCTTTATTGTAGAAGTGAGGGATTTAGCAGTGAAGAAGTCATAGTTTCTGCTTTCATTCAGCTGACTTTCCACAACAGTGAGACTTTAGTAGGACATAGACCTTTACTGTGCTTTCAAAATGTCTAAATAACAAAAAGAATAAAAAAAAAAAAGTAATGTCACCTGTGTGAGCTTTTATATATGTGTATTTGAGTATAACTTATAAAAATTTAGACATGCCAATTGGAAGATACAAGATACAATAACATGCTAAAAGCAAGCATTTTATTACAGATATTTGAATGGGACAGTCATGTATTCATGTAATTTATGCATTATATTCTGCAATATTGGTAATTTCTGTTCTTTTTTATATTCTTTTTTATATGTCTTTGACTTCTTCTTATATCTTTGTCTTGTCATAATATGGTACTAAATATACTTTTGTTAAGTTTATATATAAATTGCCTGCAGCTGTAGCCATGTGGCATCCAATCCCATCAGATCTCGGAAGCTAAGCAGGGTCAGGCCTGGCTAGTACCTGGATGGGAGACTGCCTGGGAACACCAGATACTGTAGGCTTGGAAGAAGGACCTGGCAACCTACTCCCAAAAATCAATCCGCCATTGAAAACCCTATGAAAGCAGAGAAACACTCACAATAGTGTTTTGCTTGTTGTATGTAGGGTCACTATGAGTCAGACACCTACTCAACGGCACCTAACAACAGCAACAATATATAAATTTAAAAATGTGTAAGTATTCAAAGTTCCTCAGAAAGAAACAATTAAGTCAGGCCTGGTGATGCATATGTATAATCCTAGCACTTGGGAGGCTGAGGCAGGAGGATTGCAAATTCTAGGCCAGCATGGGCAACCTAGCACATTTAGGCTAACCTAGCCTACATAGCAAGACCCTGTCTCAGAAAACAAAACACAATACCAAAAAAAGGAACAATGAAGTACAATTATTTGGAATATCAACATAAAAATCTCTCTTCAGAAAAACTAAATGACATGACGTAGACTTCACTTTTTTTTAGGTTTCTTTGGGAGTATATTTGGATTAATGGGTGTGTATGTTTATGATGGAGAATTGGTATCAACAAATGGATTTTTTCAGGGATATAACAGACTGACATGGATAGTTGTTGTTCTTCAGGTAAAGTATTTAAATTCTTTTATTTAATGCTAATATTACTTTAATATAGAGAACCAAACTGCTATTGATGTACTGATTTGAGGGAAAAAGGTCTCTCATGTCTAGTTTACTGAAGCTAAGATAGAACTGATCTTAATGCCTTAATGAAAACTTACCTTGAAAAATTTTTATGACTAAAATTCTGTGGTATTTAAATTTAACACCAGGAACTTTAAGAATCACATAGTTGAGTGTAGTGGCACACACCTGTAATCGCAGCTCTTGGGAGACTGAGGCAGGAGGATCATTAGTTTGAGGCCAGCATGAGCTACATTATGAGACCCTGTCTCAAAGAAACAAAAACAAAAACAAACCAAAAAGAATAAAATAGGTGAAGCTAAGGGCAAATATGACTTTTGATTTTTCTACTTCTCTTATTGTACAGAAAAGCTATGATCAGCCCATTAAAGATCCAAGACATAGATCTCGATACTTCATTCTACAAGTTTTTAGCTTCATTTTGTACTTACATGTTAGAATATTTTTGTCAAAATACTTTTGTTTATACATAACTGGAAATTGTACAAGGGTTAAGTAAATAATTTAATCTCCAAAAAAATACTTACTGAGTATCCTAGTGGATATAAAAATGGCAATGGAAGTCACTGCCCTCAAATATATTTGAGGTCATAATGAGGAAGGTCCTGAAGGTAGGCGAAGATGTCAAAGAATAGTTATGTTTTAAAAGCAGGAAGGATATTTCTGTTTTTAATAAAGGAGAGAAGGAGACAGGATAAGTGATAATTTGAAATGGAGATAGGATAATCTGGAGAATTTATACATGATAAATCCTGTCCTAGCAAAGAAGGCTAGCCATCTTTCCTTAAGAGGGGACTGAAAACATGAGCAAAATACAAAGGATTTGTTGTAATTGGTATGAGATTCAATAAGGAATAAACAAACAGATGAATGGCATTATTGCCTAGAAATAGTGAGACTCAAACATTAATTAGTAGTAAGTTCAATTGACATAAATGATGATTTTCTATAAACCTGCTATCATTGAAGAGGAGCAGTGAAAATTGTTAAAGTGAGTGGCCCAGATTTGGAAGCTGATATGTAGGATATGGTAGAAAACAAAACTAAGTAATAGAGGCTGAGTATCCTTATCCAAAATGATTGAGCCCAGAGGTATTTTATATTTTGGATTTTTGAATATTTGCATATACATAATAAGATATCTTGAGGACGAGACTCAAGTCTAAACACAAAATTATGTTTTATATAGTCGAAAGGGTAATTTTATGCATTTTTAAAAATGCACCTGTATCATGACTATGACCCCATCTGTGAGATCAAGTGTGGTATTTTCCACTTGGGGCATCATGTCAGTGATCAAAAAAGTTTAGGATTTTGGAGCATTTTGGATTTTTGATTTAAGGATGGTCAACATATATGGTAAAGTCTCCTTCTCTCTCTCATTTTTCCCCCCACCTTGTGGTGTTGGAGATTGAACCCAGGGGTTCATGCCTGCTAAGCAAGCACTCTACCACTGAACTCTACTCCCACCCCAGTCTCCACCATCCCCTTCATTTTTTAAGTAGCCGCAATCTGGAATTTGAGAGAGATTTGGTAGAAAGTTCCTTATACATGTTTAAAGAGAGAGCACCGGTCTGGGGGTCTAGCTCAGTGGTAGAGTGCTTGCTTAACACATGTGAGGCCCTGGGCTTGATCCCCAGCATGGCAAAAAAAAAAGTGCCCAATTAAAACTATACTTTAGGAAGAGTAATCCAACAATAGTGAGAGGTATACCAGAATGGGGAAAACCTATAGGACGTAACCAAGTTAAGGTTATAAAAAAGCTAGTAAATTTTTTTTAACTACTTTACTTTTACTCAGAGTTGAAAATATTTTACTACTTTGACCAATCTTCCTTCCTTTATCTAAACAAGTGAAGTTGAATTACTAAATTGGGTGAAGATAAATTTTTTTTCATGTCAGATTCCGTTACAACAAAGTTCAGATTTCTTTGGTAGTCACTTCATTAGATACTTTCTGAAATAAGAGGGCTATTGAATAAAATATGGAAGTTTATTCATTATAAGAGATACTTAATGCAAATCATTTACTATTGAGATTACATTTATAGAGCAAAAGCCTTAAAGCTTCACTGACCCTTAACATGTCACTGTTTTGAAAAGCAGTTTTAAGTGTTTTAAAATAATCTCTTAAAACTTTTACAGGCACTTGGAGGTCTTGTAATAGCTGCTGTTATTAAGTATGCGGATAATATTTTAAAAGGATTTGCAACCTCTTTATCCATAATATTATCGACACTGATATCCTATTTTTGGCTACAAGATTTTGTGCCAACCAGGTAAAATACTCTTCTCTCTCCAACCCCACTTTCTTCTATTACTTGTTAGGTGCCGTCATAGTGATCCTATGTACAACAGAACAAAACACTTCCCCAACATGCCTGGCACTATGTCAATGTTTCTCTGCTATTCATAGTGTTTTTAATGGCTGATTGTTTTGGGAGTAGGCTGCCAGGTCCTTCTCCCAAGCCTACAGCACCCAGTATTCCCAGGCAGTCTTCTAACCAAGGACTAACCAGGCCCCGCCCTGGTTAGCTTCCAAGAGCAGATGGGATTGTACACCAGGTAGTGTGGCTGTAGATTCTTCTACTACTACTACTGTTACTACTTTTTTTTTTTTTTTTGTACTGGGGTTGAACCCAGGGCCTCGCACTTGCATGCTTTGGAAGTGCTGTACTACTGAGCTGCACCCTCACCCCATTTTTTACTTTTTTGAGACAGGGTCTCACTAAGTTTCGTAGACCGCCTCTGGTCTCGAACTTGTGATCCTCCTGCCTCTGCCTCCCAAGTTGCTGGGATTACAGGAGTGTGCCAGCACACCTGGCTCTTATTACTACTTTTTTAGACAGGGTCTTACTATGTAGACTGGGCTGGCCTCCAAATCACAATCCTCCCGTTTCAGCCTCCCAAGTGCTGGTATTACAGGCTTGTGGTACCACCCCCTCTTTTCTATTTCTGCAAATCTCCAAAAGTCTACAGAAAAATAAACAATTCTTCTTAAGATGATCTAATAAATTCAATCCAGTTAACTTTTTAAAAAATCATTGAAATATAATTTATAAAATGATTTAACTATCTTTTAACAAAGATTTCAGGATAAATACATGAAAGAAAATATTTTACTACTGCTTTAGCTGGCCAGAATTTTCCCAATAGATCTCAATGTCTTTTCCCACAAAGTAAAAATTCATATAAAAATAAGTCATATAAAGTCATACTACATTTTAATGCATAATTTACATAGCTAATGCCAGGAGAATAGATGCTTTTTTTTTTTTTATTTTTGATTGGAAATTTTAAATGTACACCTTAATGTGATTCATTCTGACATGCTTTTCATTGTGACATTTCCATATATGCATTTTGTTGTACATTATTCATATAGGTTCCCCCTTATCCTCTTGTGCACTTCCTCCCCCCGCTCATCCCCCATCAAAGACATCTCTTCCATTTACTTGACTTTTTATGGTAATATTTTTCTATATATCCTTGGGTTCCAGTTCTGTTTAAGATAGAAACTTTTTCTGTGGTGGACTTTCTTTTTACCTTGTCAGAACTATCACATGCATTTTCCATCTATAATAATACCATTCTTAGCATTTTTTTTCTTTTATTATGATCCAGCCTTTGTATAGGATTTTTGCCTTCTTATAATTTTGATTCAGCTCCCAGTTATGAGTGAAAATGTGGTGTTTCTCTTTCTGAGCTTGTGTTCGTTCACTTAAAATAATTTTCTCCAATTCCATCCATTTTGCTGCAAATGGCATTATTTCATTTTTTTTTTTTATTGCTGAGTAGTATTCCATAGTGTATATGTACCATAGTTTTTTTAATCCATTCTTCTGTTGATGGGCACTTTTGTTGATTCCATATCCTTGCTATTGTGAAAAGTGCTGCATTGAACATGGAGATGCAGGTGTCTCTGTGGTATGATGACACATCTCTCTTTGGGTAAATTCCTAATATTGTTATAGCTGGGTCATATAGTAGATCTATTTTTAGTTTTTTAAGATACCTCCATATTGATTTCCACAGTGGTTGGACCAATTTACAGCTCCACCAACAATGTAAGAGTGTTCCCTTTTCTCTGCAACCTCGTCAGCATTTGTTGTTATTTGTTTTGTTGATCTTGGCCATTCTTATTTGTGTACGGTGAAATCTCAGAGTTGTTTTAATTTACATTTCCCTAATGGCTAGGGATATTGAGCATTTTTTTCTTGTGTTTCGTGGCTTTGTGGACCTCTTCATTTGAGAACTGTCTATTCAGTTCCTTTGCCCATTTGTGTATTGGGTTATTCGTTTTCTTGGGAATTTTTTTCTTGAGTTCTTTATAAATTCTGGTAATTAGACCTTTGTCTGATGTATAGGATGCAAAATTTTTTTCCCATTCAGTGGGGGTTTCATTGACTCTGTTAATTGTTTCTTTTGCTGTACAGAAGTTTTTAATTTCATTTGATCCCATTTATCTATTCTTGTTGCAATTTCTTGAGCAATTGGAGTCCGATTAAGGAAATACTTTCCTAAGCCTATATGATGAAGTGTATTGCCTATCTTGTATTCTATAAGTTTTAAAGTTTCTGGTTTTATGTTGAGATCTTTTATCCATTTTGAGTTAACTCTCATGCATATTGAGAGATGCGGGTCGGGTTTCATTTTTCTGCATGCAGATGACCATGTTTCCCAGCACCATTTATTGAAAAGGCTATCCTTTTCCCAGTTTACTTGCTTTGCTCCTTTGTGAAAAATAAGGTGGCTATAGGTGTGTTGAGGTATTTCTGGGTCTTCTATTCTGTTCCAGATGTCTTCAGGCCTATTTTTGTGCCAGTACCAAGCTGTTTTTGCTACCACTGCCCTATAGTATAGCTTGAAGCCAGGGATTGTGATTCTACCTGCATTAGTTTTGCAGCTTAAGAGTATTTTGGCTATATGTGGTCTTTTGTGGTTCCATATGAATTTTTGGATCATTTTTTCTATTTCTGTAAAGTCAGTCAGTGGAATTTTAATGGGGATTGCATTAAATCTATAAATTGCTTTTGGTAGGATAGCCATTTTTACTATGTTAATTCTCCCTATCCAGGAGCAGGGAAGGTCTTTCCATTTTTCAGTGTCCTCTGCTATTTCTTTCTTTAATGTTTTGACATTTTCCTTGTAGAGATCTAAAGGGTCTTTGGTTAGATTGATTCCAAGGTATTTAATTTTCTGGTGGGCTATCATGAAAGGTATTTTTTCTGAAATTTCCTTCTCTTCCTGTTTGCAGTTGGTGTAAAGAAAAGCTATTGATTTTTGTGTGTTGATTTTATATCCCGCCACTTTGCTGAAGAAGTTGATTAGTTCTAGCAGTTTTCTGGTTGAGGTTTTGTGTTTTTCGGGTATAGAATCATATCATCTGCAAATAAGGATAATTTGACCCCTTTGTTGCCAGTCTGTATCCCTTTGATTTCTTTCTCTTGTCTGATTGCCCTGGTGAGGACTTCAATTACTATGTTAAATAGAATAGGAGAGAGAGGACATCCTTGCCTTGTTCCGAATCTAAGAGGAAATGGTTTCAGTTTTTCTCCATTTAATATGATGTTGACTGTAGGTTTGTCATAAATGGCTTTTATGGTAGATGATATTCTTTCTTTTTTTTTTTTTTTTTTGCCTTACTAGGGGTTGAACCCAGGGCCTTACACCTGCATGCTTTGCAAGTGCTAGACCACTAAGCTGCACCCCCAGCCCCCCTTTTTTTTTTCCTTTACTTTTTGAGACAGTGTCTCGCTAAGTTACACAGACTTTGTCTAGTCTGGAACTTGCAATCCTCCTGGCTCCGCCTCCCAGGTCGCTGGGATTACAGGCATGCGCCACCATGCTCAGCTGGTAGATGATATTCTTGAAGAAGATAGTTTATATAGAGAAGATGGCTCATGAGAAAACACCATTAGGTGGTAGCAGGAAGAAGATCAATTTGGGAAGGAGTTGCAAACAGAGCAGCAGATAAAGCAAGAGATCAGGACTACAGTGTTACAGATGCCAAGGGAGGAGACAAAGGAAGAGTTGAGTATAATGAATATCCATTACAGATGGATATTGAAGGTTCTGTTAATATTTTTATAGTTATTAATTTATAATCTTAGACTAATAGGATATTTTAATGGTTTCTATGACACCATTGTTTTCTTCCAGCTTCTTTCACTTCCTTCCTGATTTTCTCAACCTTTAAGATTTAGAGTCTCTCAAGGATCTTTTATCTGTACTCACTCATACTCATTACATTATTTAAATTTGAACTCCATGCTTGTATATCTAATTCCCCATTCAGCATTTTCATTCAGTCCCTATGCCTGGCTGGGTTTCCCAATTTAGTAAATGGGCAGCATTTTCATTTTCTGTTTGTGTTCAAATCCTCCTTGATTTAGGAACAAAGTTTATCCATAGTAAGCTAAGGGAATGCAGTAGTTAGCTGTGGAAAGGGTTAAAGATAGGTTTATAAGAGGAAGTTAGAAGTTAAAGTGCATGGAACTTATTTATTTTCTGAGTGGAGTAAGAAGTCATTAACTTCTCTTTATCTTTTGTTTCTAATCCACAAACAAATTCTGCCAACTCTTCTTTTTAAAAAAATTTTTAATTAGTGTAAGATATAATGGGCTTCATTATGGTATTTTCATACAATTATATTGTATACTTTGCTCTTTTTCACCCCCCAATTTTCCTTTTTATTATCTCCAGAACAGACCATTTCTCACCACCTCCTCTGCTTCTACCTTGTTCCAAACTACTCTTATTGCATCTGGCTTAAGGAAATAGTTTTCAGACTTGTCTACTGGTTTTTTCCTTGCCTAGCACCTCCAATCCTTGCCATTCAGCAACCAGAATGATTGTTTTTCAATGTAAATCAAATATATCACCATTATGTTCAGAAACCCTTTAAATGAGTTCCATCTCATTGAAGTTGGCCAGTGGCTTGTCTGATTTGGCCCTCAGCTACTGTACTATATTCATCTGATATGACATTCTTCTTCCCTTTTCCCTTTTTTTTTTTTTTTAAATAAAGCTACAGTGACCTCTTTTCTATTAGCTTTGATTTGCCCCTCCATCTTTTTGTAATACTCATCCCTACAAATGGCACTTTATCAAGATTACCCTAATAAAAAAGTACTTCCCTCCTTTGGACCTTTCTCCTCCTCCTTTCTTCAGAAGACTATCACCATCAGATAAGTAAGCAGAGCTTTTGCTTAGCATATAATAGGAAGTAGTATGTTTCTGTAGTGAATGTTCAAGAGCTTAAAATTTTAATATAAATAGTGAAATTCATTTGCCTTATTAAGAGTTAGTGAGGTAGAAGTATGGATGGAATTTGTCAGTAAAAATATACTTCTTGTATTTCTGTATTGAACATTTATGGTTTTAATTCTTCTCTAGCACCCTGGACAATAGGTCCGGGACATGCATGTTGAGATTTGTAATTTTTTTCAAACTAAAATTTGAAAGTATTTTTGCTTTTAGCTTGGTGTAGGAATGAATTGTAGCTAGTGAAACTAGTTTAACAATCGACACTAGATCTCAATGATATTTTATTTTCCTGTTCATTAGATGGGGAAACTATGTGCTTTAATGTTGAGAATATTTGGAAGGTATACATTTTTTTGAGGTGTACTTGAAAAGGTATACTATTTTTTTAAAAAAATTAAACCTCATGTATGTCCAAGGGATTAATTTAAAATTTTGAATCATGCAGGGAATAAACAAGTAAGCTAACAAATAAATCAGCAGGGAGATAGAAGAGTCGTATTTTGTTAATAAGATACATACATGCATGTAAATTCATGTTTCTGAGAGAGTATATAAGGTATTTTGAGATGAAGACATAAAGGAAAAAGATAATGGTAGTGTTTTAAATGAAAAAATAAGTGAATGAATGAATGAATGGTTTTGAGAATATGCCTAGAATACCAAGCCAGATGGAGATGATGGATTATTTTCCTAAAATAGGTAGATAAGCCCTTTGTCATTTTTGTTTGTTTTCTTTTTTGGTGCTAGAGATTGAACCTGAGGTCTTGCATTCAGCCCTGTCTTTAGGCAGTCTTTTAAATAATAAATCCAGTGACATTTTTCAATCTCCATTCAAATCTATTTAAAATATAATAGTAATAATATGTTTGCCTTTGTTATCCCTGTTCTACCTCCTGAAACGTTTTTGGCTCCTTTGAAGTGATGTGCCTTCCTAGTTATCCCTTTGATAGCTTATCTTTCCTTTCTCACTCCCTTGACCATCTCATCCCCTGCCATCTCTTATCTGTCCTCTCTTTGAAGGTAAGTCCCAATATGTCCCATCCCTTTACTTGAGATCTTAGGGATCAGACTCTGCCACTGAGCTCTCTAGGTCTTTACTGACTGTTAGACATCTCTACTGATTAGTCTATAATATACTTACTTTCCTGACTTCTTTTTCTTGTAATCCTTATTTTGCTTATTGGTATTGATATTACCATAGTTCTGTTTAAATTTGCATTTTTATTTTATTGGGTTTTTTTGAGACATAGTCTCACTGTGTAGCCTAGGCTGGCCTGGAACTCCATGTAGAGCAGGCTGGCTTTGAACTCATGTTGATCCTCCTACCTCAGCCTCCCAAGTGCTGGGATTACAGGTGTGCCACCATACTTGATTTAAGTATGCTTATCCGTTTACCAAAAGCTTATTAAGAATCTTCTATGTGTCTTCTTGTCACTGTGCTACATCCTTGAAAAAAGGAGTACATGAATGAGACACATTTTCTTGTCTTTAGGGAAGTTACAGTGATTGGGAAGATAGACACATGTAAATAAAATACAGCAGTATGGTCAATACAGCAATGGAAGTATATATACATTATCATTAGACCGAAGGGGAAATCAAATCCTTGAAATAATCACTAGTCTTATAGTTTTGGGTGTTTTTTTCCTAAGAAAATTCTCCTCAGAAATATCTAAAAAGTGTTAGCTTGTGAAGAGAGGGTTTCCTGACATTGTTAGATATTCAAACAGATCTTGTTAAGAGGTATCATAGAAGGGATTCCTGCAGTGGGCAGAAAGTTGAATTGGACAACTTTAGTTGAGCATAAACCTTCATTCTGTATAGTTCCAGGGTTCCAGAAAGCTAAGAAAAGTTCATGATGACTGCTGAAGAAAGTAGACAGAAGTTTATCCAAAACCTAAATAATTACCTAATACTTCATGGTTTATTCAGTCATTGGATAAAAATCTCATTTTATTGGGCTCAAAATAATGATCATCCTTGTTGTTGGACTTCAGTCAAACAAATATTATGGTGTAAAAACATTTGATAAAGCACAGTATTTTCTTTCCAGGCCTAGGGGGTTGAACCAGGGCCTTACACATGCTTTTGCAAGTGTTCTATCACTGAGCTGCACACCCAGCCCATTTTTTACTTTTTATTTTGAGACAGGGTCTTGGTAAGGTACATAGACTGACTCTGGCCTTGAACTTGGGATGCCCCTGCCTCTGTCTCTGGAGTCGCTTGGACCACAGAATTGAAAGTGTTAAAACAGAGTCACTCTGCCCAGGGGAGTGAATTTTGAGATAGTAGACCTGACTTGTTATGAATAAACTCTTCTTGAGAGAAAGGAAGTTGTGGACTCAGGATATAGCATTTACCATGACAGTGTCATGAAAGAGTATGTTGAGTTGAATGGCTGAACTGTAGATTGGGTGGGGAGGACACTGGGGGATGAGGTTGGAGGGACTATGTTATGAAAGTTTCTGGCCAGAGATGGTGCGTGCCTATAATCCCAGCACTGTGGAGACTGAGGTAGGAGGATTGCGAGTTCAAGACCAGCCTGGACTACATAGTGACTCTGTCTCAAAAAAAGCAAGCCACCAACCAAACAAACAAAAACACCAAAAACAAACAAACAAAAAACCTTCAAGGTCATGGGAAGGACTAGTGACTTCGTGATGTTTTTCCTGTATAATTTTTTTTTTTTTAAAGATCAGGAGAATGACTTTTAACTGTTAATAGAAACTTTAAAACCAAGACTAATTTACATCTCTAACTGCATTTTTAAAAACATACATATTAAAAGCTCAGATTGGAGCTAGGCGTAGTGTGCGTCTGTAATTCCAGCACTTGGGAGGCTGAGGCAGAAGGACTGACATGATTTTGAGGCCAATCTAGTCTACATAGTGAGTTCCAGGCCAGCCTAGGCTACATAGCGAGACCCTGTCTCAAAACTAAATACATACATACATATGTTCATAAGGGACTGGGATTTAGCTCAGTTGGTAGAACGCTGCTCTTTAGTCTCTAATGTCCCGGGTTTGATTCCCAGCACCACAAAAATGGGAGAAAGATGTGGCAATCCATTCCTGAGGCAATCCCATAACAATCAGCCATTGAAAAACCCTATGAGGGTCACTATGAGTGGGACATGACTTGATGGCACCTAACAACAACAACAATATATTCGTAAAAGCTAAGATTGGCAGTCTAGTTTACATCCAGTTTAAGTTCATTTCCAGTTTATATAAAGTATATTATGTTTTTACCCAGACAGTATAAAGAAGAAACCAAGAACTCCCTCCATTTAATCTAATTTCCTTTTGTTAAGCATCCTATGAAAATCGGTCCTAAGTTTTGGTTATTGTCACTTTAAATTTTAAACTGAATTTACTGAGGTCAGACATTAAAAAAATGACATTCCCCTTTTACATTTTCAAATATTTAAAGAACTGAGACCTTTTATTTTTGAATGTATTGCATGCCAAATGCATATTAAGGTGAAACACAGCACTGAAAACATCTTTGTTTTGGGAAACAGAGTGCAGTGCAGGAGAATGCCAGCTCTAGAATCAGACTTCCCTTCATTTGAGTCCTGTCTTCTGCTTAAAGTTGTGGGAGTTTCAGCAAGTTATTTAAACTCTTCAATCCTGTATCCTCATAGGTAAAAACAATGAAGATAATATTAGTACTTCTTCCTAGAGTTGGGAGGATTAAGCAAAACAATGCATGCAAAGCACTTAGCTGAATACCTGGAATGTAGGAAGTACTCAGTATTTGTTAGCTATGTTACTGGAACATTTATCCACAAATTACAATTGTTTTTATAGTAAAGACATAGAAAGAACTTGATTTGCTTTTAATCTGATTTTCTCTTTTTATTTTTCCTTCATTTTATTTAGTGTCTTTTTCCTTGGAGCCATCCTTGTAATAACAGCTACTTTTTTATACGGTTATGATCCCAAACCTGCAGGAAATCCCACTAAAGCATAGTGATATACTATCTTTAACTGGTTTTTCATGATGGTGCACTAGGAATCTCGAAATTTATCTTGCACAGAGGACTTCTACAGATTCTATGAAGATATCATCTGCTGAATCTTATATTTTTCAAATGGTTTAAAAATATACAAGCTTAAGGATGATATGAGTACTGTATATGCTACAAAACACATTACATCTAGAAATCAAAACTTGAAAGTATTTCTAGGAATTAGAATTAGAAGGAAGGTTGGGAAGAAACTTGAAATCTAAGTTTAAAAAGCGTTTACCTTTTTGATTGCTGCAGAAATGTCCTATGCACTCTTTGTAAGAGCACACAAATGTCATACCCGTTTTTACAAATTAGATCTATTTACTCTTATTAAATGTTTTTATCTTACTCTTTCTGTACCAATATGTTAAATCACAAGGAATATTCAAAGTTTAAAAATTATAATTACCTATAAAACTGTGAAAATAGAAATATTTGAAAAAATTTTCATGTATTGGAGATTTTTATATTTATACAAGAGATTACTAGACAGGATTGCTAAATGTTATTTGCTCAATTACATAAAATTTGATAAAGCAATATTCTGGGTCTGATTTGTCAGAGAATAAAATTCATATTTAAATTTAGTGTAGAGACATCTATTGCTCCATATATATGTTCACACCTTTTAGTGCTTCTAGACAGCTGAAGGCAATCCAGTTGTTCTGTGCTAGGGAGTAGCCAGTGACTTTTACAGCAATAAGTTTTACCTTTAATTTTTTAATTGCATTTCTTTTCTATAAATCAGATAAATCCTTAATATTCCTTTAAATTAAATTTGTATGTGTTAATTGCCATTAAAATTTTAAATGTAATATAAAGGGACTCATTTAATAATTTAAAAATAAAATAATTATTATCTAATATCTCTATTTGGAGAATTTTGAACTATCACGCATATACTATATATAATTAGGAAGTTTTTAAATTAATATTTTGCTGTAGAAACTTCCTTTAGAATGCAAATGTTGACAAAAACAACAGAAAAGTACTAGTACACATCAGTAAACCAAAACCAAAATGACTTTTCCTAGAGATAGCCATTATTGCCATATTAAATTATTTTAAATGGCACTTTAAGTTCAAGGCTAGTCTGACTCTTTTAGGCCTCTCTTAAGCCCACTGTCCCAAGGAATACTCTGATCATCTGAGTGGAATAGGTAGCTGAATACTGTGTCCCCATAAGAGCTGCTGGGAAGGAGCCACTATTTTGCTTTAAATAGTGTTCCCCTCCCCGTTTCAACACTGGAGTTGAGGATGCTAATTACATGAGTTATTTAATAAGTTGGTCCAAAGAGAGAATATATTAGAAATAGTAAGATGAATTGGTGGGTGAAAGTGTTTTCTATAATTGAAATATAAGGTTAATTTAATTATTGATTGTATAGAAAATTACCTATTGAGTATAAGAAATACTTTACCTTATTTTTTCATTTATACTGTATATATTTTAGAAATCTGTTCTAAAGATATAAAAAGTGTAAAAAGAAATATTTTTATATAGTTCTAATGGATTTTGTTAAGTAGAGTCTGACTCAAAAATGCTGTTATTAAGAATTGATGGGTATTCTTGACTAATTTGGATTGGTGTGTTACCTTGCTAATGTAAACATGGTCTCTACAGATTGTGGGCCTAATCAACTCCATTCAGAGTTTAAAATTTCTTAAAATTACAAAATACTTAAAATCAGTTTGCTGGTAATAAAAAGTTGTACCAAGCAAACTCTCTGAATGGCAGTCATGATTTTCAGTGACCACCTTTCAGAGAATTTTGTTTAATTACTTTACCACATATTGAGCATGGTATTTTAAAACAGGCCAACAACATTCAGACTTGCATACTATTTCATATTAAGTGAAATCTAAATCTTGTCAGTGCGCAGAATTCAGGACTAAAAGATTTATGTTCAGCTCACACTGAAGTATCATTTGGACAATTATGCATTAACATAGTGTGCATTCACATTATTAAGTTAGTATGTCCCTATTTTAACCCTTCAAAAATTTATATAAATGTTATTAGATAATGTGTATGTTAAAGTAGTAACACATTTTCAGGTATCCCAAATCACACACTTTTCATGATTCCTAATAAAGATGGAAAAGAGTGATTGAGTTATGAGAATGGCCAAAATATGTAGACAAAGGAAACTTTTGTTAGGCATAATCTGTGTTGTCTAGTAGGTCTGAAAATGTTATTAGGCCATGTAGTTTCTAATTTTTAATTCATAAGGAAATAATCGTATTTGAGAAGGTGGACTTGTATCCTAGATCATGTCATTTATATAGATAATGCCATTTTATGTATGTGGTTTGTGACTTGATGATCTTCAAAGGTCTTATTGTGGCAAGCTTTTGTAATAATAGTTCCTTGATTATTTAAATTTCTATACTTTTAAAAGTGTATTTGTTATCTCTTAACTACTTATTCAATGTGAAAATGTTAATTTTTGGGAGAAGGGTGCCAAGTGATAGTTCTATTAAAAATTAATATGGTATTGGGAAGAAAAGTTTGATATGTAACATGTAGCTGTTTCAACACAGTAATATTACCAACTCTCTAATAAGCAAGTTTACAGAAGGCCTACGTTCCTTTTATTTTCCTGAGCTACTTTTATGGTGAAATATATAGTTTAGAGATGCATATCTTCAATGTTTACATCAATTTATATTGAATGTCCTGGAATTTCATAGAAAGAAAAGGCAG
>VMDO01012587.1:0-61650 GCA_007922755.1 Pedetes capensis | reverse complement strand
GTTAAAATATGTATATTTCCCACAGATGTATATGTGTATTTCCCACAGATGTACAAAGGAACTAAACAGTTATAGACAGACATAAAATATGAACTTTAATGCTAAGAATGCTTTCGTGTTGGTGATACTTGATGACTTTCATATCCTTATTTATATTTTTCTCTATTTTATTCTCAATAACCATGTATTTTTATAATCAACACAAATTCATTTTAATATTTATTAAAGACTTTCCTCTTTTATTTATTAACTCATTCATTCATTTTTTCCAGTATGAAGGGCTGAGCTGAGAACCTTGCATATGTTAGACAACTGCTCTGCCACTGAGCTGTACCCTTAGCCTTTTTAAATTTTTATTTTGTTTTTAATTTGAGGCAGGTTCTCGCTAAGTTCCTCAGGCTGCCCTCTAGCCTCCAGCCTGTGTTCCACCTGCTTCTTCCTCCGTAGTCACTGGGACTACAGAAGGGTGCCAGCTAAAGCTTTCACTTTCTATTGTATACTCCTGGAATAGTGACTATGTCATATTCATCTTTGAATCACTAAAATGAAAGCTGAAACTACCTATAGCACACAGCTTAGTGTCTACATTAACATAACTAAGACTCTACCATTAAGCTGTCTTCACCAATGTCTCTTTACTATTCCATTGTCTTCATCAACCTAAAGTTACTCTTCCAGGAAACTCTTGCCCAAGTTTCAAGTAACTTTATTGTTCATTTAGAAGCTTCCTGGAAAAGCCATTTAAATAAGTGTTAGACTGTTAGACTTTTCAATAGATAGCATCACATGACTATTTATTCTTCAAAGCTCTTCATAAACCCTTGCCTTAAAACCCATTTTTTCTGTGTAAACCAATATAAAGTTATATCACAATTCCTTTCTAATTCTAGTCATCTTTCCCTCCTCCATGATTACACTGAAAAAAATCTCTATAAACCGAGGCTAAAAGCTCACAAATGTACAAATTTTGCCATCCTTCTTCCAAGAAACTAGGAAGATAGCGTTCTCACTTAATCAAGTTAGAATAAACTTAACTTTGTCTTATCAACACCCTCCTTTGGCCAAGTTCCTTTTCAGACACCTAGCATTTGACCCAAATGTTAGTAGCACAGGACCTTCCATACAACAGCTATTCAACAGCTATAGAGTTGGCTTTCTGTAGCCATTAGTTCTTCATATACACATTCAACCAACCATAGATAGAAAAATATATGAGAAGTTACATTATTGCTGACTTGTGCTATATAGTTATGCCTACCATGGTTTCTCTGCTTTGAACAAGGATAATTTTTTCCTTGTGATTATTCCTTATAAAATACAAATATTTATTTAGCACTTACATTGTATCAGATATTATAAGTAATCTAGAGATGATTTAAAGTATGCTGGATGGTATGCATTGGTTATATGCAAATACTTTGTCATATTATATAAAGGACTTGAGCATCTATGGATTTTGGTATCTTCAAAGGGTCCTGGAAACAATCTTCAGATAATGAGGGATGACTATATTTAGGTAATTTTTGAATGTTGTAATTCACTGATTATTGTCAATGTCTTAGTATCTCTAAGAATTTTATTCTTATATTCTATTCTCTTTTAAAATAAACATAGAATAACAATGGATTTGTCTCTTGATGTTGGTGGGCACATTTCACTACAACAATTTAATTTATACTTGGATATTAGATCTAATTTTGAAAACCATATCTCTGTGATTATTGTCCCACCTGAGCAAATGTAATCTATGCTTTCTTTCTTTATTTCTCATAGAAAATGTAATATTTAGCTTTGTGATTGATTAATCTAATTAACTTGCATTATCTGAGTTTTCTTATGGACTTTGTTTTGAAATAACAGATTAATAATATAATTCAGTGAACCATCTAAGAAATGAATATATGATTTTGTCCATCAAGCCAACTTCTGATTCTAACTTGCCTTATATTTTAATTTCTTTAAATAATGGTGTCATTAATCTCTAGATTGTATTATGATTACAAACAGTTATATGGGTGTATTAGTCAGGGATCTGTAGAGGAACAGAATCAATGGAATGTATATATAATTATAAGAAGGTATTTATAAGTCTTACACAGCAGAGGATGAAGAGTCTCACAGTAGTGGGCTACAGGCAGGAGAACTAGGAAAATCTGTAGCTGCTGAGACCAAGAAGCTGGAAGTCTCAGAAGGAAGCATTCTGATACTGAGACCTAGAAGATCCCTGAAGGGTTGTTGGTGCAAGTCTATATTCGAAGTCTGAAGAATCCAGATTTTAATGTCTGTAGCCAAAAACTACAGCAAAAAATAGACTACTCATGAAGAATAGAGCATGCATGCAGCCTGAGCTTCTCCCTCCCCCAACTTTTTGTTCCATCTAAGATGACAGCCTATTGGATGATGCCTTATTCATTCAAGATTAATCTTTCTCACTCAGTTCATTAGTACACATGTCAACTCTCTAGAAACATGCTCATAAACACATCTGAAAGTCTGCTTTACCAATTTTCTAGGTGTCTCTCAATCCAGTCAGGTTAACAACCAACATCATCACAGTGGGCATTCTAGACTTATGTATTTATGGTATTTCAATGTGTTAGTTTAATGTAAATTTATTTGTATCAAGTGATGTTAATAAAAATAATTGTAGTTGCTATTTATGCTTCCTCTGTGGAAGGCATTATGAGGATTTATACACATGATACAATCTCATCTAATCCTCACAATAAGCCTGTGAGATACCATTATCAGTATTACTTCACAGAAGAGAAAATTTAGTATTAAAGAGATTAAAAAATGTGCCTTAAAAAAACAAAAGAAAGAAACCAGAAAATGAACAGCAGAACCTGGATTGTAATTCATGCATCTGACCCAGGCACTACACAGAACAATAGCCACTATAGATGTCCATCTCCCAATCCCCAGATCAGTGAACATGTGACTTTATGTGTCAAAAGAGATTTAGCAGGTTTGATTAAGCTAAAGATCTTGACATAATGAGATCATTTCTGATTATCCACGTGGGTTCAGTATAGTCACAGTGTCTTTATAAAAAAATAGAAAGACAGATCAGTCAGTAAAAGGACATAGGGTGATGGAAATCAATGTTGGAGTGATGGACATTGACCATGGAGGAAGGGACTATTAGCTGAAGAATGCAAGAGTCCTGTAGAACCTGGAAGAGAAAAGGCAACAGATTGTTTCCTAAAGTTTTTGAAAGGAATGCAACCATAGCTATACCTTGATTTGGGGACTACACTTTTGAAAACAAAATGAATTTGTGTTGTTTTAAGTCAATAAACTTGTGACAGTTTATAGTAGCAGCCAAAAGAAACTAAGATGGCATCAACCTAGCTCCTTAACAAACTTCTGTCTGCTCAGAATAAGATAGAGGCAGAGAAAACAGGAAGGACATTAAATGCAACTTCCAGAAGAAAACAGCAGCTAAACTAGTGATCAATGAAGAACACTTCTCTTAATGTGTAAATGGTACTGTGCCTGGCCCTTTATAAATGATGTCATTTATAATCCTTCTGACATTTTTTTCTTTTTGCAGTACTGGGGACTGAACCCTGGGCCTGGTGCATGCTAGGAGAGTACTGGACCACTGACTGCACCCCTAGCCCCTTTTTGATTTTTTGTCTTGATATAGGGTCTTGCTAAGTTACACAGGCTGCCTCTGGCCTTGAACTAATGATCTTTTTGCCTCAGTCTCCCAAGTTGCTGGGATTATAGGTATTCACTACCATGCCCAGCCCTTGTGACAATTTTTTGAAGACTATTTCTCTGGATGGAAAGTTTTCATTATTAGAGAATTAACTTGATTCACTGCCAAAGGTACTCAAGCCAAAGTCATGTCTTGATCCCAAAGACAAGAACCTCATTGGGAGATATTTTATGGTTTAAGACAGACAGAGAGGAAGTAGGTTAAAATAATAATATTTACTTTATTGTTGTCATTTTAAAATGTTCCAATGGTAACAGATATGTTTCCACAAATAATGTGGTAAATGCCATGTTCATTGAATTAGATCTACAGGTTGTAAACTGAATACTTGAAAAAAAAAATCACTCTAGAGCATAAGTTCTAGTATGTTTGTTAAGAATATAAACTTGTTGCTTTATAAACACAGGTCATATATAAATTGCATTTATTATGCCTGCAATTGAGCTACACCCGTGGTGCTAAGTGGTTAAGATTCATCAGGAGGCAGCAGGGAACAGATGATAGGAATCTTTCTCTGGAGCCAGTTCTGTGTTCAGAATCCGTAACTGCCACTTTCTTCTTGTGTGACTTCTCTACATATCAGTTTCCTCTGAAGTAAAGGGAGATAATAATAATTGTAACTCTGTCTTAAGGTTATTATGAGGGTTAAATGAGCTCTTCTTTGTGAAGCAGTTAGAATGTTCACAGCTTAAGAAAACATTATATAAATGTTTGAAAACAAATCTGAATTTCTCAATTGTGGGAAATAAAGCCCAGTATTCTGAGTAAGCTGTTTAGGTGAGTAGAAGGGAATTACAACAAATGGGGAATTGTTTTAGTTGTAAAATTCATTGTCATGTTTCATAGCAAATTTTTCTTTCTTTCTTTCTTTCTTTTTTTTTTTTTTTTTTTTTTTGCGGTACTGGGGGTTGAATCCAAGGCCTCACACTTGCATGCTTTGCAAATGCTGGACCACTCATCTGCACCCCCAGCCCATTTTGCCTGGCAATAGCTAATTTTTTAAAAATGAGAGGTGTTAAGTAGAAAAAATTCATTTGAAATGTGAATTACAGAATGTTTGAAAGTTCTTCTTCTCTATATATTCCTAAATGGATTATATACTATCTTCCTGTGATATTTAATTATATTTAATATTCATTTAGTAAATTCTTCTAACCATTTCAATGGATAACATCCTTTAATATAAAAATGCAAATCTATTGTGCCCCTCAAGTTTTTGGTCATTTTATTCCCCTTCCACAAAACAATTTCCGGAAAATTTAATGATCTCTTTGAAGTTGGCACTGATCCCAGTGCATTTAAGGTTTAGACTATGCTCTAATCCTTCATTTCACCACTAACCAGTCTCATTAGCCTCTAATTTGTGACTAAAGTCTCCTCCCCCCAAATTCTGTTCTTAACTTTCCCAATTACTTTGCTAATAACAACCCATGATTATTTCCAGCTTAATTTTTTTATTTCAATCTTAGTTATGAATTACTCTTGTCTACTTAGTTGGAGATCACTTGAGAATTATTAGTTAATGATTAGAATCTCTTTGCACTAATTTTGTTTTAGATTTTATCCATTTATTTGACAACATTGAGTTTAATCCAATTTCATCAATATTGATTGAAAACTTATTCACAAGAAGACACAATGCTAAGTTCCATGCAGGATGTCAAAGGATGAACAAAATAGCCTTTGTCCCAAGCAATGTACTGCCTGATGGTATATCCATACCACTGTATGGATATAAATACCTTTTGGAAAAGGCAAAAGAGATTAGTTCTGGAATTTACAAATGGAAAAAAAAATGTAGATAACGCCCTGAATCTCATGCCCAGTTTCACTAAAATCAGATATCTTGGCCTTTTTTGTGTCTCTAGATGACTATTAGGTCTAACGGCCTCATTTCTTTGTGGCAGACCGGAGGGTAAGTAAAGAATGAAATATTTTAGATCTTTCCATAAAGTGTTGTTTTTCTTCATGTGTGTCACTAAATTTCCTGTATGTGTTAATTTCCCCTTACATCTAAGAAATCCTAAGGATACTATCAAATAAAGATCTTTATAATGATGCAGTTTTGAGTTAGAGATCCACTCAGCAAATATTAGAAATATTGGAATATTTTAATAAGAAAAAAGCTATAAAAGCCTGTGTTAAAACAGAATCAGTCCCAGTCAACTGAATAAATAGGGGCTGCATTTCAGGTTAACATAATTTTGTATTTCCATATATCTTACACTAATATTGTCTTTCCTTGTTCAATGTTATTCAAAGATCTCAAAGCTGTAGAAATCTGATTTTAAATGAGAAACTCTTTGAATGCATTTAAACATTTCTAATCCTAGCTGATTTTTTATCAGTTATTTCCTTCATCAAGAATTCCAAGTAGAGGCATCTGAATGAGTGCAGCTCATACTGTAGCTAAAAAACTTCTTATTCAGTTGTCGCTAGTGGAAAGTCTCATGGTGTACTATAGAGCTTATATTGAATTACTTTTCTACCACTAAAGAACCAATTTGCTCTCAAGAGACTACATAGATAACATTTAAATTAAGCAAAGCATTAAGAAAAATCTGATTTACTTCAGAAAATTTGTATTAGCGCCACCCATAAATACAAAAATTTTTCTTCCTACTCTTAGCAATGAAAAATGGTTTTCTTGATACCATTTCCTTTGTCACTGGACTAAAGAATATTGTACCAGCTGTAAATAAGTAGGACATTAATTTGAATATTTTTGAAGAATAATTAAAGGGAATGGGGAAGAAAGATACTACAATTATTAGATTTTTTTTTGGTCACAGTTCTTCAAGTACCTTCTCTGCATCTTCCTTTGTTCCCAAGAAGAAAAAGGAGAAACTGGTTACAGTTATTTACTCCCTAAGTCAGTTTTGACAATAGAATGACACCATTCTCCCTTTTCTCTTTCTCCTAGTTCTCATGAAGGAAAAGATTAGTTCCACTCATAAAACTCTGAGGATTTATGCTGTTTCTAGTTTCACATGATTATGTCATGAGTCAGTCAAGAGCCAACTGTCAACAAATATTTACAGAATACATATTACATGGTAGGCACATTGCCATTTAATATCAATGTGGTTTAGATTCCAACAATTGTAGAGCTACTTGCCTGTATAAGAGTTGAGGCTCAAAGGAGTCAAGAAATCCAGCACTTCTCTGGAAATATCCATTTACATCTACCATCCTAATAGGATTTAGTGGTATCTGATGATATCCTGAGAAAAATAATTTGAACCATGTTCAAACTGAAATGAAATGAATAGAATAAAAAACAGTCCTGATTAACTGGTACTTTCAGCAGATGTCAAATGACATTTAAAAAACAAAAGATCCTGACCTTTGAGTATGAGAACAATGCTAGATCTGCAGGATCTTCTACTTCAGTTAATTCTCAATTTGAAGGGTCTTATTCTTTGTGTACCATCTCATCTTTTCAGATATTTCTCTTACAGTATTGAACTTAAATTATTCTTTGATCTCACTGGGTTATAATTGATTTATCCTCACTTCCCCTTTTCCTCACCTTGATCCATTGACAAAATTTTATAATCATTGATCTGCATACACCCTCAAGCTCATGTTGAGCCCATGTTGCAGCCACTATGTTTCTTCTCATTTTGATTTGTGCCACATCAGTAAAAGAAGGCTCCAGGAGCTCTACTCCATTCCCATAATTAAAGCTAACTCTACTTGGAGAAGGCAACTCTTCTCCAGTTATTTTGAATTCCTTCCAACCTGGGGGGTGGGGTCATTTTCTGGCATTATATCTGACAGTGTTTCTCTGCTGTTCATATCTTTTTCAATGGTTAATTGTTTCAAGAGTGGGCTGCTGAGTCCTTCTCCCTAGGCTGTCTTAGTCTGGAAGCTCAGCTGAAACCTGTCCACCATGGGTGGCCCTGCTGATATCTGAAATATTAGTGGCATAGCTTTCGCCATCACAGCAGCACACAAGCCTCCACAGCACATCAAGCTGACGGCACATAGAGGTCAATATTAAATATAAATAAGTTTTCTTTTTCTTTTTTATTGGAAATTTTTAATATACAACTTAATGGGTTTCATTATAAAATAGGTTTCATTGTGACATTTCCATAAATGCATTTCATTGTACCTTGCTCATATAACTTCCCCCTTACCCTCTCAAGAACCTCCTCCCTTAAATAGGTTTTTAACCAATATTCAAAATATCAAGTAGAATTTTCCCTAAACTTGATTTCTCCGTCTTTCTCATCTCAGTAAATTAGTGCTCCATTTTGCCTCTTGTCTGGGCCTATTATGTTCCTTCCTGGCCTTAACATGTGCAAAGCTCACTTCTTTATTTCATTTAGGACTGTTTAAGTCAGTAGAAGGAAAACAAACAAAAAACCCTTCTCCAATGAAACCAGGTAACATGTCATCCCAACACATCTTCAACTCTTAACTCTGTCATTTTCTTCATTATGTTACTCACCACCTGACATGTATATTTTAGCTTCTTAAGAAATATGCATTCCTTAAGGGCTCATTGTTTTATTTACTGCTATATCAGCTGCACCTAAAAGAGAGTCTGATACTAAGAACTCAATAAATAACTTGTTGAATGAAGTTATTTTGCAGAAGAAAGACAAAAGAAGTGAAAACAAATAAGAAGTTTGATTTAGTAGAGGTCAATCAGCAATGGGGTGAGAGAATGGAAAAATAGTGACAATGCCAAGAAAAACATGGCATATATGTGCCTTGAGAAGGAATTTGGTGACTTCAAAGAACAGTATACTTTGAAACTCATATGACTTTGCTGTGATATATAAGTGATAAAAGACTTACAATCTCTCTGTCAGACACACTCATGCAAGTCTTTCATTCATAAATTAGCTGTGTGAGAAAAATGACTAAACATTGGGCTGATGAAAGAGTTGGTAAGAAAGAGTTCCTTGGAACAGTGGAAGCAATATCTTGGTCATGGAGAAGTAATGTGGTATAGAGATTGTCAAGGGCAGCCATCTCCTTGGCAGATTTGTGGTGTGATTTTGGGAATTGTTTCTGGATGCTCAGCTTAAAGCCTGTCCCTTTAACTCTTGAAATAACACTGTAGACTGATATATTTATGAACATGTTTGTGATTAAAGTAGCTAAAAAAAGGGGCATTCAGGCTTATTAAGGAAAAGCAGCAATAAGAATATGTCCTTGATACAATACCAGTAAATCAGTTCTATAATTTAATATGGGCTGGCCTTCAGAAATATGGTAACTATAGTGGTGTCCTTCAATTGAATTGTCTGGGGATGGGCTGCAGTACCATGGCCAGGACTGTTTTGTGGTTATATTACCTGGGTATTTAAGCACATACAGAGATGGGAAGAAATTTTCCAACTATTTAATTCTGTTGAAGACTAAATTTCTTATTATCAATAAGACCACAACTTGGAACCATGATGTTTTCAATACTAATGGACTATACATCTCTTTTCACTCTGGATATAGATGGATTCCTAAATTCTGAGTTTTAAAAAAAAAACTAGTAGGTAATCATAGAAAAATTCTACATGTCACAAAATTCCAATCACATGCCAGCTGGAATGGAGATTTTCATTGGTAGGACTATATTTACTTTTAATGTTTATCCACAGCACTTAGTATAGTGCCTGGTCTATATAGATGCTTCAGCAGCATAAGTATCTATTGAATGTATCAGTGAATGAACAAAGATAGAAATTATTTGAGAAACACTGAATTTTAAAATTCTTAAATTAATAAAATACATTATTTGCAACCATAAATATTTCTGATTTTACAAATGACAAAAAGATTAAAATTTACATGTTTCCATCAAAGTGACTAAAATATGATAAATGTCTTAAAATGTGTTCCTGAAATACCATAGCTGCCAGTTCTATCAAGTATGTATGTGCTACTACAAAAGTGTTACATTTTATTTTATTTTATTTTATTTTATTTTATTTATTTTTTGAAGTACTAGAGGTTGAATTCAGGGCCTTGTGTGTATTAGGCAAGTGCTCCACCATTGAGCAGCACCCTCAGTCCCTTTTTATTTTTTATTTTTAGATAAGGTCTAGACAAGTTACACAAGTTCCCTCTGTCTTCCAACTCACAGTGCTCTCTCTCAGCCTCCCAAGTTACTGGGATTACTGGCATGGGTCATGGTACTCAGCTCTGTCATTTATTTATTTATTGTTTAATTTTTACAATTGATCAAGTACAATTTAAATGTGATTGTCAGTCATCCACACAGATATTATTACTCTATTAGGCATCAGTTCAGTTGTTTTAGCTTTAGCATTGGCTCTTTGGACTTTAAAGGATAGTATCAAGCACGTAGTTTGTAATGGAAATAAAGAATACACTCTTCTGCTGAGTTTCCATGGTGGATACTGTCCATTCAACTTTTACCTTCAACATTTTCTCTCAGCTCTACTGTAGATTTTATAAACTCAGAGTGTTACTGAATATAAAGATTTTTTTTTCCTAAAACAGCAGCTCATTATCTTTATATGTTAAGCTATTTCCCTGAGATTAAAAAATACTAATAATACAACAGATATTTGAGGTTCATCTTGTACAGCTTGCAAGTATTGATCCTACCAAAGGTACAAAAAGGAAAATCACCTGGTAATCACAGTGGGCATGAAATTTCCAGTTTAAAAAGAGCAGCTATAACAACGAAGAATATTCTCCAAAACACTAACTCTAATGAATGATCTTTGGTTGCTTTCTTCTTTGAATTTTCGCCAGCATTCATTCTACTTTTTTTCAAAAACTCCTCTACCTTAATTTCATGATTTAAGAATGACTGAATATACTAAATTAAGGTAAATGGAGATTAAACAGGACCAATAGGAAGATAATATAATTCCAAATGTCACTCTCCTCACCCCCTTCTTGCTACACAGCTACTACTACTTGGTTAGTCAGATTAGACCAAAAAAAGAGACTGTTGTTGTTGTTGTTAGGTGCCGTCGAGTCGGTATCCGACTCATAGCAACCCTCATAGGAATTTCAATGGCTGGCTGTTTCAGGATTGCCTTAGGAGTGGATTGCCAGGTCCTTCTCCCATTTTTGCGGTGCTGGGAATCGAACTTGGGACCTCAGAGACTGCAGCTCAGTGCTCTACCAACTGAGCTAAATCCCAGCAAGAAAAGTGATTAGTGAGGTTGAATTTAGAGTCAGAAGATCTAGTATCTGATACTTGCTCCATTAATTAGCAGCTATGTGATCTTGGGAGATTTTAAAAACTTCTTCATCTTGTGTTTCTTTATGCATAAATTATAGGTAATAAAAATTATTCTATGAGATATCAGGAGGATAAAGGAGGATTATATTGCAAACTGAATTATGTTATACTAATACTTATTACCCTCACTTGTCTGTCATCTTGTCATGCTGTGGGGACTTGTGTGTTGGTGTGATGCTGAAAGCTATGACAACAGTATCATACATACCAGCAGGGTCACCCATGGTGGACAAGTTTCAACTGAGCTTCCAGACTAAGACACACTAGAGAGAAGAACTTGGAAACCCACTCCCCAAACAATTAGCCATTGAAAACCCTATGAATAGCAGGGAAGTACTGTCACATACAGTGTCATAAAATGAGACCTTCCCCCCCCCCAGGCCGGACAGAATTCAAGAGAGGACTGGAGAAGAGTTGCCTCCTCAAAGTAGAGTCAACCTTAATGGTGGGAATGGAGTAGTGCCCCTGAGACCTCTTTTTGCTGATGTGGGATGACTTAAAATGAGAAGAAACAGAATGACTGAAACATCAGGCTCAAACATTAAAAGATTCTGTGCATGGCACCACGTTGGGTAGTGTTTTATCCTGCTGTACTTAGGGTAGCAATGAGTTGGATCTGACTGCATGGCACCTAACAAGAGCAAGTTAATGACTGGAGGTCTCGCCACTTCCCAGGTATCAGGTCCCTTGACTTCTTAGCATTTAACACAGTTGATCATTCCATCCTTCTTCCTTCTTCTCCACTTGATGCCATGGACACTGATTCTTTGGAGTTTGCCCTTCTCTGCTGTCTATACCTGCTTAGTTTTTTCTGCCAAATCCACTTCTCTTGCTATTCTCTCAATTTTGGAGCATCACATTTTTTTTTCTTTTTTCCTCT
Organism: Pedetes capensis; assembly: GCA_007922755.1. NCBI lineage: Eukaryota > Metazoa > Chordata > Mammalia > Rodentia > Pedetidae > Pedetes > Pedetes capensis. The sequence goes on along the minus strand of VMDO01012587.1, from coordinate 49,806 downwards.
TTCTGTATACTCACTTTAAAATGCTTTCACTCTGGCATGGCTTTGACTGCCATTCATATGCATAGGGCATCCAGTATATTTTCTCTTGATATCCAGGTTTACTCAACTATCTTATTTGTAGTTCTAGTACATAGCATTTAAAAAAGCCCCAGGAGAACTTTTGATTTCCTTCTTCCTCCCATCAGCCCCTGCTCAGGAAATGATCACCATTCCCCCAGTTCTTGAGACCCCAGACTAGGAGTCGGACCTGACTTTTCTTTCCTCCACACATCCCACTTCTAATCCTTTAACAAGTACTTTTAGTTCTATCTTCAAATTTATCTAGACTCTGACTTCTTCTCATCATGATCACTGTTTCCATTTTATTCCAAATCACCTCTTCTCTCTCTAGTGTACTGTGTGCAGGCTCATTGACCACCTGCTCCAGAATTTTTAGTGAGACTTCTTAAATGTAATCTTTTTTAAAGTTAGATATGCTTCCCCAAAACTTAAAAGGCAGAAGTAAGACAGAAGCTCTCTCCCTGAATTCTTGGCTTTATTTTCCCTTGCCTACTAGCAAAGTATGAGGCATTGAGCTTTTTTCTGCAACAGGATTCCTGGGGCCATTCTCCAGCTTCCTGGGCACAAAAGGCAGTAATGGCATTGTGAATGATGACAAATGACATCTTGATTCTAGCTTTCTGATTCCTGTATCACAGAAGCCAGCCTATAGCTCACTCCTCTAATCACTCCAAGGAATTTGTAAGCTCCTAATTCCCTGCTTCAAATTCCTTCATGCTTAAAATAGCTAGGCTCATTTTTAATTTTCCGCACTGACAGAACTTTTAATTGACATTTTTTACATTCACCCTTGTCTTTTAAAGTCATTTCTTTACACACCAACCAGAGAGATGAAGCCATCTCATGACTCCACTTAACACCCCGGAATTACTTGCCATCTTATTTAAAATTAACTCCTTATTCCCAACAAATCCATTCATAATCTGTTCAACATCTCCCTTTCTGATCACATTTCCAACCACCCTTCTAGTTCCTATCACTCCAACCAAATGATTCATTTGCCACTCTCTAATATTCCCAGCTTATTTCATCTTATCTGCATTTTTATTTTCTGTACCTGGAATTCTGTACATTCATATATTCCTTTGCATTTTTTGTACTTCATATGCTATTCTGCAAAAATACCCTCTTATTAGAAAACACTTCACTCTCTGAATTTATATTATGTATTTACTATTTGTAGGCCCTTTCCTCCTACCAGAATCTAAGTCCTAATTCTACACTGTATTCACAGCATCTACAACAGTTATTAGGGAGGGAGGGAGGGAGGGAGAGAGAGAGAGAGAGGGAGAGAGAGAGAGAGAGAGAAAGAGAGAGAGAGAGAGAGAGAGAGAATGCGAATAAATGACTGGCATCAGTTTTTGTAAGAATTTCGGCCAAAGAGGAAGTACATATAAAATATGGACAAATTTTGATCATTTAACAATAACATAGAGTATAGAGGCTAGAATTGGAATTCTATCTTCTTATTCAAAGCTTAACATGTGGATTTTTTTTCCTTTGCACTGGTTTAAATCCACTAGTGTTTAAATGCTTTGATGCATTTAAACTGCAGTTTTTGTGTATTTCAGCTTGGTCACTTATGAAATATCTGATATATATTTATAAATGAGAAAAAGTTAGATTTATGAATCAAATAATATTAAAATGAATCCAACTTTTGGTGTGAAGAACATCATCCATTGTTTCACTCACATGATATTGTGCTGCATAACTAACCTCTTCCAGAGCTCAACACAATACTGTAAACGTTTGCTGTGGGGCCAAATTGTAGAGCTCTTAGTAAAGTCATTAAGGGGTTCTGGGGAACAATGTGAGAGTAAAGGCTTCAAGGTTAAGCCCAAGATGACTACTTTTGGTGGAAAATGAGAAATCCTCTAAGATATAAACACATAATGTACACTTTAAAATATCCAGAGATAGTTATTGCTGCTGTGTGAGAAGGAAGGAATGTGCTGTAAAAAGTATTGTGATCTTACTAAAAGCAAGGCCACCATAGGTCCTTGGCCTTATTTGAACCCTAGTTTATTTTTCATGATTGCTTCAGAAACAGATTTTTAAAAAAGACTAATGCCATTCAGGCAACACTTCTTTTTTTTAATTGTTACTGTTTTCACTGAACAATAAACGCTCAAGACATTGTTTTCTTATTCAGATTGTAAGTTTTATAGTCTACTTATGCCAAGAAAAAGGAAATGCATAAGAATGGTTAAAATATTTCCTCAATTTAAGTATGCTGATGGAATAAATTTGTGTTCTAAGAGGTATAAATCAGAGTCCTCTCAAAGTTTTATTTTCCAGACCAAAAAGTTGATGTAGTTTTAAATATAATATGTATGTACATTTCATAAATATTAAGAATATAAGCCTCTTCCTTTAGATAATTATGACATTATTGATTTCTAAAAACATCCTCAAAAAAAAAAAAAAAAGGAAAATGTGCTGTTCAGTTACTGCCCTAATAAATGGTTCAGCATCAGCTAGGCCAAAAATCAGATAATTATTTTTGACTGACATTGTACAGTGCTTAAAATGGACAAAACTACATAATCTCTGGCAAATAAGCTATGCAGTTATTTGGGCACATGGTAGACCTGTAATGATGATGAACCATTGAAAATCAGCTGACCAAGGGGTGCTGAAATGAAGCTATTTCTTGGTTAAGAACATTAGTGCAAAAAAAAAAAAAAAATCACTAGGAAGACACTTTCCGAGAGCAGAGCCCTAGTTGCATCAATAATTTTGTAAGAACCTTTCTCTTTTTGTCATCACATCATCACTGACATTAATTGAAGACTGATTACTAGATACTTGAGGATTGGGGGAGGAGTTATGTGTGGATTGTGCAATTACATTTCTTTGGAGTTCAAACTTTGGTTTATTTTGTTTTCAATTATTCTTTTTAAATTCACAGTTAAGTGCTCAGTCTTTAAGAATATAATTCAATGAGTTTTCACAAAATTACACAGCCAAATAACAAAGACCTTGCTCAAGATATAGAATATTTGTATAAGTCTTGGGAAATTCTTCATGCCTTCTTCCACTTATTCCAATCCCCTACAGGCAACTATTGTTTTAAATTTATGAAAATTGTCACTGGTCTTAAACTTCACATATCCAGAATCAAAGAATATGACTGCTTTTATGGCTGGCTTTTGTTGGCTTATCATACTAATATTTTTAAAAAGATTTCTTCCTATTATTGCATCTTTCATTGGTTAAATCTTTCTTCTTGCTAAAGACATTTAGAGTTATCAGTTTCCTTTTACGTTCTACTTTATATGCACTTCCAGAATTTTAAAAATGTTTGATTTTTTATTAACAATTCAATTGGATTATTTTCCAGTTTTTCTTTTTCTTTTTGTGAATTATACATTACTTAAATGCATACTGTTTAATTTCTAAATATCTGAAAACTTCCTAGTGTCTTACTTTATTAATTTCTAGTTTAATTTTATTATTGTCAAACAGTAATCTGTAAAAGTCAGATTTTTCAAGATGTATTGAAAATTTATAGTTTTATAGTGTTGAGGATATCTTTGTTGATCATACTGTTCAAATATTTCACATTTTTATTGATTTTTGTGCACTTGTTATATAAATTATGTAGGCTAAAACTTTCAATTTTAATTATTGATTTGTCTCATTTTGCCTTTAGATCTGGTAGCTTCTGCTTCATATGTTTTGACCTTTACAATTTTTGTACCTTTGAATCGACTGCCCATTTATTTTATGAATGGTCTCTATTTTTCTGGTGGTATTCTCTGCCTTTAAGTTTAATTTGTCTAATAAGGGCTGGGATTTAGCTCAGTGGGTAGAGCGCTGCGCTGCAGACTCTGAGGACCCGAGTTCAACTCCCAGCACCACAAAAGTGAGAGAAGGGCCTGGCAACCCACTCCCAAGGCAATCCCGAAACAGTCAGCCATTGAAAACCCTATGAGGGTCGCTATGAGTCGGATACAGATTCGACGGCACCTAACAACAACAACAACAACAATATTAATAAAGCCATATTATCTTTCCTATATTTCTTATACGTGCATATTATGCTTTTTGCCTTCATATTCCTTTCAAAGTGTATATTTATAAGTGGATCAAATATATAGGAGAGTCCCTTTATAACTAGTTTGACAACATATTTATATCCCTTCCTGTGGTAGTATTTACTTCTACCTAATGTAATTATTGCCTGCAGCTGTAGCCCTGTGGCATCCAATCCCGTCAGATCTCGGAAGCTAAGCAGGGTCGGGCCTGGTTAGTACCTGGATGGGAGACCGCCTGGAAAAACCAGAAGCTGTAGGTGTGGGAGAAGGACCTGGCAACCCCCTCCCAAAAATCAATCTGCCATTGAAAACCCTATGAGCAGCAGAGAAGCACTGACAATCGTGTTTCCCCTGTTGTACAGAGGGTCGCTATGAGTCGGATACCGACTCGACGGCACCTAACAACAACAACAACAATGTAATTATTATTGATATGATTTTATTTAATTATTCAATCTTGCTATTTCTTATTTTCTTGCCATGCCTTGTAATTGCTTTTAATCACTTTTCCTGCTTTTTTGTTTTGTGTTTTTAGTATTTTCTTTTATCTCCATTATTAGCTTATTTACCTTAGCATTTTTTTAGTTCTTACTCTAGATATGCAGTATGCATTTTAACATGTTGTACCTAACTAAAGTTAATATCTACCCTTTACATAAAATATAAAAGCCCTAAGAATACAATTAGACCTAAGCCTGTTCTTTTTGCACTTTTGTCACAGAATTTATTAAAACATAAATTATAAACACTACAATATAATATTATTTTGTTTAAAATGTTAAAATAACCTTTAAGGGAATTAAGAGAAGAAAAAATAAAAAGTGTTTATATTAACACATATCTACTATTTTTGGTGCTTTATATTTTTTCCTGTCGATCTAACTTTCTGCTTGTTGACATTTCCATATAGCCTGCAGAAATTCTTTTTGCATATATTGTAACAGAAAACTTAGCTTTCATTTATCTGAAAGTGTTTGGGCATTTTTTTTTCACCCTGTTATACTGAAGAATATTTTTTGCTGTATAAACAATTTTGAAATGACAAAATTTTTAAATGAGAGATTTGATTAAAGTCACATACTAATCATTCATCTTTACAGATTTCCATCTATATCCATATGAATTTGAGCACCAGAAATGCATGTAATTTCTAGTTTGTTACAGATTGTCTTTGTTTAGTTAAACATTAGTTTAAATGACTTCTTTAGCCATACAAATGCTAACGAGGACTTTCTCTGTATTATATAAACCCCTCTGTTAAAGGTGCTGTTCATTAGTGTCTCTCAAAAGAAGATTCATTACCCTATTTGAATTTTGAAATAGAACAAAAGTTTATCTAAATGGGAAAGTTATATTTTCCTTAATCTGATAATTATATGAACCATCATATTTTTCATTTTACCTTGGAAGTCAAAACTAATCTTAAGGATCAGTCTAAGTAACTGAATTAGAATAGTTGTGAAGCATAAAACTAAACTGCTTGTTCATATATCATCCTTTAATTTTAATAGCCTTTTTTTGTGAAAGTAGGTAGTTTATTAATTACATATAAATATGTATGTATTTATAAATCATTATTCTGTATTTAACAGCATTATTATAAATCACAAAGTGATTATAGATATATTCATATGTGTGAGTGCAAGTGTATAAGTTCAATTCCTTTATATTGGCAGAAAAAAATGATGAGTGGAGGTATCAAATTTCAACTCCCAAAGGCAGAAATGTCTGAAGGAAGAGATTTTTCTAGAGCTCTGCATATGTCATAACTAAAGGGCTGAAGGTTAAAAAATAAATAAATAAGTATAAATGACTCTTCAGTACAGACAGGCTATGACAATTTTATTGTAAGTTTTGAGAACCAGTGTATGACACAAGGGAATGAAGAGCAAGTGACAGGAACAAACAAATAAGGCCAAATGGGCCAATAGGAAGCAGGTTTATAAAACCATCAGGGAAAACACCATGGCACATGTTATGAGTTTGTGTACATTGTGTTTGATGTCATGTTTAAACAATATGGCTCTCCTAAGGAAAAGTTGATGGGAGATAAATAGAAAAAATAATATTAAAAAATTGAAAAATAATATAAAAGAAACAAACAAAAATGGGGCTTATTTTGATCACAACTGACATAATAAAAATTCTTGACTACATGTCCATCCTTAATATGTGCCCCTTTTCTCTATTTGTCCAATACATTTTTACTGAATACCTAGTACAAGGAAAGTATTTATACTGTGATGAATTAAATATAGGTCTAACCTTAAAGAGCTTTTCATTTAGTAGAGAAATTTGAGAGTTTCATAAATATCTAGAGTCCATAGTAAATGTGATCCTCACTACAAATGTATAGAAAACCATGGTAAGGAAATTGAATGAAGAATGAGACTATTTCCAGAGAGTAACACAAGGTCTCACAGATAACCTAGACTTTGACAAAGGGATAGAATATAAAAGTCCAAGATATAGGTTAGAACAATGCATTAATATTATGCTCTCTGGGGGGTATTGTAAGTTCTTACATCTATTTTATGTTGTTGTTGTTAGGTGCCATCGAGTTGGTGTTAGACTCATAGCAACCCTATGTACAACAGGCAGAACACTATTGTCAAGCTTCTCTGCTATTCGTAGGATTTTCAACAGCAGATTGTTCTCGGTGAGTGGGTTACTCAGTGTTTCTCTCAAGCCTATAGCTCCTGGTGTTCCCAGGTGGTCTGCCATCCAAGTACTAACCAGCCCGGCCCCTGCTTAGCTTCCAAGATCTGATGGCACCGCCACTACAGTGGTACCACTTGCAGGCATTTTATTTTTGAATAATAGTAATGATGTGAAGGTTTGGTGGTGATGTTGGTAAGGGATTATATGTCCTACTTTAGAAAGAATCTGATAAAATATGTTCTCCTGTATGTAGATAATATTTTGGGAAGAATGGTTATTACATGTGTTGCCCTTGAACACTTCAGTAATAATTACAGTTTATATAATTAGCATACGACAGATTATAACAAATTTCCCTGTTGACTTTATTAGCACACACACTAATGTTCTTTCCTCCTTAACATAACAAACATTGCCTTTGTCTTACTGTATACTATGATCCTCCACCTGATTTTCCATGGCAGTGGTTGAAAAAGGATTTAATCCTGCCCTAGGACAGTTTTCACTATTTAGGGAAGTAACTCTGTAACTAGGGCTGGCCAGCAACTCCCTTGCAACTCATGGTATGCTCATAGGATGAATGACATGCTCATTTATTTCTTTTGAAATAGCTATTAGTCACAGCAGTAGGATTTTCCCAGGAGCAAAGAGCTGGCCAGTTCTTGCTGCAGTTTAATAGAACTCCTTGGCCTCGGGGATCACTCTAACTGGGGATTCCACTTGTTCAGGTATGTGACACAGCCAAGGAAGGAAGCAAAGGTGAACCCTGCATTAGCCTGGCCAGGACTCTGTGCATGACTTCTCAATAAAGGAGGAAAACTGTTCGAAGCAGTGGCAGTTCCTGGATGACATAGTAGTCACCTGAAGTCCTCAGAGGAAGGAAGATATTGGGAGAGGTGTGTAAACTCTGCCTGACTTGTTTAGTAACTGAGGTCATCAGTATCTCAACTTGCGAAATCATGGACATATAACACCTGTGGAAGGACTGAGCCTTTCTGTTGTTTTTTTGTGTAAAAATAAAAGCTGAATAATTTAAATCTTTGCACAGTCTGACATGTTACATTTATTATGAATTAATGAATGACATTAAAAATCAGGGGCTGGGGTTTAGCTCAGTTGGTAGAGTGCTTGCTTTGTGTACTCTGAAGCCCTGGATTCGAACTTCAGCACTGCAAAAAATGGGAGATGAATCTGTCAGCTCACTCCCAAAACAATCAGCCACTGGACACCCTATATGGAGTCACTGACTTGGACTCAACTCTATGACACTTAACAACAACATTAAAAATCAGAACCCTTGTACCCGCAACATATGATGAGGCATCCTTTGGAAGCATAGTTTATATTGTACATTTTTCTCCATTCTGTGGCACAATATCCATTTCCTTAGCTGCTTTCATACAAGTTCACGTGTAACATGAAGAGAGTAAGTTTCACGAAGACAGGAATTTCATCTTTCTTTTGCTCCCTAGAATCTAACAGAATGCAGGGTTAGGAAGCCATGCTCAATGTGTTAGTCAGCTTTGTTGTTGCTATTGTCAAAACAATTGGCAGAACAGCGTAAAGGAGGAAGAATTTATTTGGCTCCTGGTTCAGAGGATTTCAGTCCATAGTGGTGGGGAGACAAGGTGGAACAGACAGTGACGGGAGTAGGGGCTCAGGAAAAATCTTCCAAGGCCCATCCCCAGTGACCTACTTCTGCAGCTAGGTCTTACCTCCCAAAGTTCCACAGCTTTCCCAAAAAGCAATACCTGCTGGGGACCAAGCATTCAAATGTGACCTTGAGGAACATTTTATATTCAAACTATAACACTTGGTAAACATTAAGTGTTTAATGGGCAGCCTAGATGCTAGAAACAGGCACTCCCCAGCAGAGGCAGCAGGGCTGTAGGTGAAAACATGTCAACTATGGCTGAGCAGGAACAAAAAGTTAAGAGACTGGAAGGCAATGGTACTGAGAGAACAGGCAATACATATTAATCCATGCCTGAGATGGTATCTAAACATTGCTGGATTCTCCTTAAACTGTTTCTATGTACTACTTCTTTGCCAATGTATTTTCTGTCACATCATATGGTTGTGAAAGCTGGACATTGAACAAGGGAGGAGTAGAATTGATGCTTCTGAATTATGGTGCTGGAGACTAATATTGAGTATACCATGGACTGCCAAAAGAACCAACAGATCTGTCCTAGAAGAAGTGCAACCAGAGTGCTCCTTGGAAGCAAGGATTGCTAGACTGTGTCTTACATATTTTGGACATGTTGTCAGCAGGGACCAGTCCCTGGGGAAGCATCTCATGTTTAGGAGAGTGGTGGGTGAACCAAAAAAAGGGAGACTTTCAACTAGATGGATTGACATAGTGGCTGCCACAATAGGCTTAAATGTAAAAATAGATCTGTGCTTGGCACAGAGTCAGGGAGTATTTCATTCTGTTATACATAGAGTCACTATGAGTGAGACTCTACTTGAAGGCACCTAATAATAGCAATGTGCCTGCAGCTGTACCACCATGGCATCCCATCCTGTCAGATCTCAGAAACTAAGCAGGGTCAGGCCTGGTTAGCACTTGGACGGGAGATCACCTGGGAATACCAGGTGCTGTAGGCTTGAGAGAAGGACCTGGCAGCCTACTCCCAAAAAACAATCAGCCATTGAAAACCCTATGAATAGCATAGAAGCACTGACAAGAGTGCTGGCATGGCACAGTGTCGGATAGTGTTTCACATCGTCGGGTAGGGTTGCTATGAGTCGGATTGAACTCACCTAACAACAAGAACAACAGCAACAATCACAATATACCATCTCTTAGAGTAACAGCTCTATGTATTACTATTTGATGCTTTCTTTTCTTTTCCTTATTTCCAATATACATTTCTCCATTTATTTATTAATTTTTATCTTATTTTCCCAAGGATTATGCATTGTGTGACTAAATAGTTTAATGAGAGTTTCACCTCTTTTTCCTCATGTCTGTTTCTAGCTTTTTAATCCCACTTTTGAGAACAGAAGCACAGATGCCAAAAACATTACTTCTTTGTTTCGTAAAGCTCTATAGTGAATCTGTTCCAAAGTTGCTCAAGAAGTATTAATTACTCTCATTTCTAAGTTATGTAGGGCAATGGTTCTACCACAGTGACCTAGTGGTCTTCCCCATATCTACAGAGACCATGCAGATAAAGAATTGAACCTGCAATGAAGCTGATCTGAGTGTTGCCAGAACTGGCATCTTTAGTTATTTTCTCTTTCATTATCTATCTAAGTAATAAACTGTTTGTATCTAAACGTGACTCATTATATCTTTAGCTATTGAATCAATAGGCTTTGGCTTCTTCTTGTCTTGTGCATATTTAACATATTCACTATTTGCATATAAATTCTATTTCACATAATTCATTCTATGTGTATGTGCAGATCATAGTTTAAATGTTTATTTTCCCACTGAATTTAAACTATTTAAGGCAATAATTATGATTGACTTTTTCCTCCAGAAAACAGTATAATTCATGCATTCTCTACATAAATATATGAATGAATGATCCCTTTACTTATAGATCAAAAGAATTATGGAATGCATTAATTTTATAAACAATGTTCTATTGACAATAATATATTTTAGAAACATACAACTTTGAAAATTCTCAGTATTTGGAAGAGGAGTGAGACAGCCACATTTTGGATCAATTTGATATAATTAAGAAAAGCCTTAACGATTTGACATTAATTTTGTTTTTGAAACAACCATACTATCACCTGTTTAGGTAGCATTTTTCTTTGTTTTTTTTATAATGAAGGTGGAATTAAACTGTATCATTTTTCAACAAATGTCTATTATGTATTCGCCAAGTGTCAGGCATTTTTATAGATGCCCTAGATTAGAGAAAATAAAATAAGCACTATACCTTGCATGTTTTGTTGCCCATTCTTCAATGAATCAATCAGAGCTTGTTTCTTGTACTTTAATGTGCATAAGAATCTGTCAGTGTTCTTATTAAAGTTCAGATTCTGATTTGATTGCTGTAGGGTAGGCCCTGAGAATCAGCATTTCTGACAAGCTTTTTGCTGATGCCAATATACTGATAGTCAATGAATGGTCTGCCAAACACATTTGGGTTAGCAATATTAAAGGGCTTATATGATGTATTATTTTGTATCTAAAGAGTCTAGTTTCAGGCTCTATCTCCCTTGTAAATTAACTGGACCTTATCCTGTCTCCTCATCACTAGCCATTTTCCTGCCTTGCTTTAGTACATTTCTTATTTGTAAATTTTTACTTTAAGTTCTTGTGCTCCACTCATTCCTTCCCCAGTTCTAAATGGTAGTTTTGTTGGACTAGCACTGGGAGAAATTTTGTTGTTGTTAGATGCCATTGAATTGGATCCGACTCATAGAGAGCCTATGTTTAACGGATTGAAACACTACCTGACACTGTGCTATACACATGATCTTTTTATTTATTTATTTTATGTTAGAGACCATTGTTGCTGATACTGTGTTTTTTCTCATGTTCAGGTGTTCAATATTCACAAATGGAGGTCCATTCCCATAATTAAGGCTGACTCCACTTTGAAGAGGCAACTCTTTCCCAATCATTTCTTTAATGACTTCCACTTTAGGGGACTCATTTTCTGTCATTATATTTGATGGTGCATCTCTGCTATTCATAGGGTTTTCAATGGTTAATTGTTTCTGGAGCAGCCTCTTGTGTCCTTCTTCCTAGTCTGTCTTAGTCTGGAAACTCATCTGAAATCTGTCCACCATAGGTGATCTGAAGTACTGGAGGCATAACTTTTAGCAACATGGCAACATGCAAGCCCCCACAGCATGACAAGCTGACAGAAACCTGGGGGGAAGGGGAGAAATTTTAGCAGTTATCTAATACACTGCTTTAAATTTTCAAATGAGAAAATTAAATTTTTCCAGAAAATTTCCTCTCTAGTAGTCAGTCATAGACTCAATTTACAGCCACTTTAAGAGAGAAGATTGCATGTGTTTAATGCACAATTTAAGTAAATGTAAATTTATTTTTTCTATAACCATTTATTCTCTTTCTCAAGTCTGATCCACCTAATGCTATCAAAGATAATGTGATTATTTCCAGGAAAATTCAGTAACTTTTAGCTTTTTCTGCACCATTTTCACTGTATACCTAGTTCATAATTTCTATTCATCTTCTTTCTACTTAGGATTACATCTGAAGGAATTTATATGTCATTGAGGAAACAGTGTGAAATCATTTATTGTTGCAGTCCAACCAGGTTGGTATTGGCTGCTTTGTCTTCATATCTACTGCCTCCAAACATCAGCATTAAACTTCATTGGCCTTTGCTGAGACACACTATGCAGCTGGTGCTCAAGCAGTCATTTTCCTTTATGCAAACACAAGCACAATTAAACTAGGGTCCTACCTGTGCTCTTGCTAAGCAATTGATATACATGACCTTCTTCAAAAGAGTCATTTCTTTTGCTTTGTAAGAACTTCTATGATTTGGGGGGGAAATTAGAGAGAATCTAACACATTTTTAAAGAAACCTTATAGAACCATTTTACATCTACTCGCCCAGCAATGTGCAGACCACAGGGCTTTTCCCAAAGGTGAACTCAGCTCAGAACTGAAGTATGGGAATTAAAACAAAAGTTCTTTTTTCATTTTGATTTTCTAAGATGTTCTCTTCATTCTTGGCTCATGTTCTCAGGAGGAGGGCAAGGTGTGGAAATTTCCTTGCATGTTGAAAATTAAGCAAATCCTTTTTGGATGTTCTCATACTTTCCACCCCTTTTTCTTCTCCAGACCAGCTGACATTTATCTAACAGGAATTAAAGGAGACTCAGCCAAGCTCTTCTTTGTTTCTTTTTTTTTTAATTTTTGAAAGAAGATATTAGTTAAGATATCAAAATATATTTATTTTAACATAGTCACTACTCCAACATCTATGAAACAAATTGTTTATTTTAAGCTAATAAACTATATCTCTCTTAATCATTCGCAATGGAACAAGTTAATGTGATTACATAAGAGGAAGATCACATAAAAAGAAGTCAAGAGGGAATGAATTAATTGGACTTCAAAATATAATTTCAGTTCTTGTGTTGTTGTTGTTGTTAGGTGCCATCGAGTCAGTGTCCGACTCATAGTGACCCTCATAGGGTTTTCAATGGCTGACTGTTTCCGGATTGCCTTGGGAGTGTCTTGCCAGGTCCTTCTCCCATTTTTGTGGTGCTGGGAATCGACCTCGGGACCTCAGAGACTGCAGCGCAGAGCTCTACCAACTGAGTTCTTGTAGAATAGTTTTAATTCTCTGTTGTTCTTGGCCTCTGCTGCCATCATTTTTTAAATTACTTCAGCTATGATTTTCACTATTCTATGATTCTTTGTATGGCCTTCAGGGTCCAAGAACCATTTTCTTCCTATTTCAGCTTCATTGAATAATGGAGCCATTATTCTCTGTCTTGCTACCTGACAGAGAAATCCTATTTGCTTCATCCAGGATGAGGAATCCAGCCCAGCTGACTATCAGTGTAACACAAACAAGTTTGAGTAGATATTTGGTTGTGTATTATGTAATATACTTTGGGTTTTTTATTAGGATATATCATTTGTACACAGTAAGAGACTCATTATGACATTTCCAAATACTCTTATTATGAACTTTGATGATATTCACCCACTCTATTTCCCTCTCTCCCTCCCGCTTTTCCCATTCACCTCCTACATCCCTGGTAGTTCCCCCTTGTAGTTTCAGGACTTTCTTTCTGTTATTATTATTTTATCTGTTTCATTTTTGTTTTTGTTTTTTCCCTAACTTCCACATATGAGAGAAAACATACAATCTATGTCTTTCTGAGACAAATATTTCACTTAACATGATGATCTCCAGCTCCATCTATTTTCCTGCAAAAAATATTTTAGTGTTCTTTATAGATGGGTAGAACTCCATTGTGTATATATGCCACTTATTTTTTTAGTCATTCAATCACTGATCAGCATCTAGGCTGATTCTGTATTTTAGCTATGTGAATAGGGCTGTAATAAACATGGGTGTGCAGATATCTCAACTTAGGCTGACTTTGATTCTTTTGGGTATACAGCTAGAAGAGATAAAACTGGATCATATGAATGTTCTATTTTTAATTTTTTGCAGAGTCTCTCTACTGGCTTCCATAGTGGATGTTCTAACATATTCCTAACAGCAGCAAATAAGTGTTCTTCTTCTCCCACATTCTCGGCAGCATTCATTGTTTTTCTTAATAATACCAATCGTGACTAGGGTAAGATGAAATCTTAATGTAGTTTTGATTTGCATTTCCCTGATGGTTAAAGATCTTGGACATTTTTCGTGTATTTATTGGCCATTTGTACTTCATTTTCAAAGGCCCTGTTCATTTCCATTGCCTATTTATTGATTGGATTATTTGCTGTCCTGCTGCTTAGGTTTTTTGAGTTCTTTATATATTCTAGATTTTAATCACCTGTTGGATGAATAGCTGAGAAACTTGCTCCCATACTGTAGGCAGTCTCTTCAGTCCATTGATTAATTCTTTTACTATGTGAAAGTTCTTTGTAATATGATGCAGTCCTATTTGTCGAGTTTTGCTCTAATTTCCTGAGCTACTGAAGTTCTATTCAGAAAGTTTTTGCCTATACCTAGATCTTAGAGTTTTCTTCTAGTAGTTCCGACATTTCATGTCTCACCTTAAGGACTTTGGTTCATTTTGAGTTAATTTTTATACCAAGTGAGAGATAGGCATCCAGTTTCAGTATTCTACATATGGATATCCAGTTTTCTCGGCATTGTCTATTAAATGAGCCTTTTTTCCACTGTATGTTTTTGATAACTTTGTCAAGAATCAAGTGACTATAGCTGCTTGGACTTATTTCTGAGTCTTCTATTCCACTGAACTGTTCTAGTGCCTGTTTTTGTGTCAATATCATGCTATTTTTGTTTCTATGGCTCTGTAGTATCACTGTAATCAGCTATCATGATACTTTCAGCATTGCCCTTTTTGCTTAGGATTGCTTTGGCTATACAGAGTCTTTTTGTGCTCCTATATGAATTTTAAGATAGTTTTTTTCTATTTTTGTGAAGAATGATATTGGTATTTTTATGAGGATTACATTGAATTTGTATATAACTTTTGGTAATATAGCCATTTTAGTAATACTTATTCTGTTTATCCAAGGATATGGGAAGTCTTTCCACCTTGTAGTGTTTTCTACAATTTCTTTCTGTAGTGCTTTGTAGTTTTCATTTTAGAAGTCTTCAATTTCTTTGATTAGGTTTATACCTAAGTTTTTTGTTTTTTGTTTTTTTATTTTTGTTGCTATTGTTTTGGGAGGAGGGGGAAGCAATCATGAACAGGATTGTTTTCTTGACTTCTTTTTCAATAATTTCATGGTTGGGATATAAATAAGTTACTGATTTTTTGTGTGCTGATTTTGTATCCTACTACTTTGTTGAAAGGGTTTATCAGATCTATGAGGTCTTTTGGTGGAATCTTAGGGTTTTATAAGTACAGGATTATATCAATTGCAAATAGAAATAATTTGACTTTCTCCTTTCCTATTTATATCATTTTCATTTGTTTCTCTTGCCTTATTGGTTTGGTTAAGCTTTCAAGAACTATGGTTACTCATATTAATAATAGTGGGCAATATTATCTCATTCCTGATTTTAGAGGAAATGCTTTTACTTTCACCCCATTGAGTAGAATGTTGGCTATAGGTCTGTCATATATATCTTTAATTATGTTGGTGTATGATCCTTCCATTCCTGGTGTCTTAAGAACTTTTATCATAAAAGGACATTGGATTTTGTCAAAGGATTTTTTGCATCTATTAAGATTATTATGTATTCCCTACCCATTAGGGAAACACAAATAAAAACAACTCGGATTCCACCTAACTCCAGTGAGAATAGCCAACATCAACAAGGCAAATAATAACAAATGTTGGTGAGGTTGTGGGGGAAAAGGAACCCTCTTACACTATTCATTTTATAAGAGGTCTATCTTTCCTTGACTTTACAGCCAATTCTTGATCTCCTATGCTGTATGAATTCATAATAAGCAGAAGTTAGAACTTTATGAAGATTGTAAGCTTTTTGATGATGAGAAAACCTACACTTAGGGATTACAACTATGTATACATGCATTTGGTCTTTTGTTTAGCACCCAACAGACTCCACATGCATCAACTAGTGCTTACCTTTTGATATCCAGTTTTAATTCCCCCTCTTCTATATGTTGTTCACATAGACTCATATGAAATTTTCTATACCAAAGGTTGCTTTTGGAAATATACGGTACATATAGTCATATAATGCTTTCTGGGGAGATTGTTTGCATATATCAAAGTGCTCTTATCAAAAATTTACAGAAATCCCAGCTCCTTTGGAGGCTGAGGCAGAAGTATAACTTGAGGCCAGGAGTTTGAAGTTAGCCTTGACAACATAGGAAGACTTTGTTTCATAGAAAGCCAGAGGAATGCCTGGGAGTGTAAATCAGTGGTAACAAGCATGCCGAGTATGCACAAGGACCTGTGTTCAATCCTCAGCAGAAAAACAAAAGAAAGAAAAAGAAATCATAGTCTTAACTTGTATAACCTCCTAAATGTTGAATTTAAATTAAGAATTCATTTTCTTTTATTTATGATTTTATTGCTGAGTTTTTTCCACAATGTCAGTAGAGTCTCAAACAAGTTGGCTGCCTCCTTTAGTCATTTCACTACAAGTTTAATGCCATAAGTCTCTGCCACCACATGCATCTCTCTGTTGCTCTGTGTATCAGTAGAAGGGAGGCCTCTTAGCTTTTCAAGGAAAACAATTTGTCATTGTGAAAGACTATTATGGGAACTTAAGATGCTAAAATGTCCCACATCCTGAATATGCAATGCCAGTAGTATTACCCAGTTGTTACTAAAACTATCTGCATATGTTCCCAAACACCTCCCAAGAGGGCAGAGCTGGCTTAGAAACCCTGCTGTGTACACATTTTTATGGGATGTTCATTCATTGGAATTTGGGTTCAGGAGACACTGTTTAATTTATCTCTTCAGCAAACAGTAAATTTTTTGGTTGAAGTCAAGTTGAAAAGAGTTTAATGTGACAGAAATATGGACTCTGTAATAAATGTTTAAAAAGTTGCTACCCCAAACATATTAACCCTTCTCATCACTGATTCAGGACTGATGGAATGAAAAGAGCCCCAACATCAGGGTAATTTCTTCCTATATTATTAGATGCCCAAGGATGAAGCAAACTTTGGGATGATAAAGCTCAAAAGTGGTTCTAGTGATATCATTTGTACCCTTAGTAAAGGGATAGCTGATACCAGACTTACCACTGTATATATATATATATATATATGTATATATATATATATATATGCATGTACCTATGTATATGTACATATATATTTGAATAGACCAGTAATTTCCTTTTATTTCTAAACTTTTTGACGGCTTATTTTTGATAATGCAATAGCAAAAACATCACATGTATAGATCAAGTAATGTCACTTTTTCTATGACTTAATTAATCATATTTATCAGTCTCTCCAGCAGTGAATGAATAGTCTGGGCCCCCATTTATCTACTTTCAATGCAACCTACTTTTGATACTAAATGAGCCTGAAAACAAAGAATAAGAAAATTGAGCACAAATCCTGTCTTCAAAAAGGTATAGAACTGCTGGGCAAGGTGGTGCAGGCCTGTAATCCCAACAACTTGGAAAGCAGTGGCAGGAGGATCACAGGTTCAAGATTAGAGGCATCCTGTATACCATGGCAAGGCTTTATCTCAAAGAGTAAAAAATGGGCTAGGGGTATGGTTTTATTGCTGAGTAGATTTTTTTTCCCACAATGTCAGCACAGTTTCAAACAGCCCAGTGGTAGAGCACCTGTGAAGTCCTACCCCTGAGTAGTGCAAAATAAATAAATAAATAAATAAATAAATAAATAAGAAAGTAAATAAAGGCATAGAACTTTAGCTCTTTCATCATCAAGAATCCCTTGCTCTCATTAATAGAATCAAAATGACTCCAATATTTTAAAACATCCTTTTATTTAAAGAAAATGCTGTGACTCAATATCCTTTAATTTTATTCAAAGCATTGTAAAAAGATTATATTTATGGGTTTTTTTGTGTGTATGGTACAAGGTGAAAAATATTAAAAGATGAGATTCTTGGTGTCAGTGTAATAAGCACGTATAATGTGTTGTATTATTTCACACACACTAATTGGGTATTATAAAAATTTCATGTTTTGATCCCTGTTGAGAAAAGGGACATGAAACACATCCAAAGATTTTTCTAGAAGGTAGATTGTTTTGTTAATAATTTAATGTTATTCTTGGTGTTAGGTGTTGTCAAGTTGGTGTCGGACTCATAGCGACCTTATGTGCAACAAATGAAACACTATTGTCAGTGCTTCTCTGCTATTCATAGTATTTTCAATGGCTGATTGCTTTTTGGGAGTGGGTTGCCAGGTCCTTCTCCCAAGCCTGTAGCACCTGGTGTTCCCAGGTGGGCTCCCATCCAAGTACTAACCAAACCAAACCCTGCTTAGCTTCTGAGATCTGACAGGATTGGACACCATCGTGGAATTTCAGTCTTGAAGTTTCATTATATCCCTTTTTATAGATATTTTTACTGTTAATTTTATGTAGCTTTACTTTGCTCATGAGCATATAAAACACTTAGGTTTCTGTAAAGTTGCAACTCTTGTTTATTTAATAATCAGTAAATATTCATTGTGTCTCTTTAATATTCTGCCAACTATTCAAAGTTCTAAAAACATAGTGGTGAAAAGATGCTCATGATTCTAACTTTTGAAGAGCTTTTATTTTAGTGGATATTTGAAAGCATTAAATATTATGTAATTACAGAATATAAGTTTCATAAGGCCGGGGATTTTTGCTTCTTTTATTAAAAACTATTGTAACTAGCACAGAATAAACACTGTCCACAGATTAGTTGAATGATTAAACAGGTTTATAAAGCTGTATGGAATTGTATGACTGGAGAGATGAGATTCAACTTAGTGCAGAGGTTCCTCAGTCTTCTGTTCAAGTAAATAAAAAATATTCAGCTCTACAGTAATTAACTTTTTTATAAAAACTCTGAGGACAGAAACCAGAGGTAAGCATAGACCAGCAACAGAGAAAGCAGTCAACGCTCATCCCAGATGACCTAAAGAAACAGAGCAAGGGTTGACAGGAACCCTTGATCAAGTGGATAAAAAGGATTTAGTAGGAATGGAATAAGCAGTTTCTGAGCCTATGGAGAAGATTTTGATTATAAAGATTCAAGTGTCTATCATTTACAATAATGCTTGATTACAGCCTTGTCTCCATGTGCCAACTAAAGGAAAACTGATAAAAGATAATGGAGACTTTTACCTCAGTATATTCTGAAATATCTTACTAATTGCTTGCTTAGCTCTATTCTCTCCCCACTTTTATCCGTCCTACTTATGCTTGCAAAAACCTGTTCTCTGGGCCCAGTAGCAAAGAAGCACTGTGGGAGAAATGACTCAGAACACAATAAGTAATGATAACCCCAAGTTTTCATGGTTCTTTTCTTTTACAGGGAAGTATGGTGATCCATAATCTTCATTTCTCAATTCCTATAATTATTCCCAAACTCAAAAATGGTGATGGTGAGGATTGACCATTGCTAATGCCTCGTGATCACCTCCTGAAACAGAATAGAAATGAAGGAGGCAGTTTGGTTTATGCTTTGGGATATAATTTTGGTTTTTAGATTTTGTTTGAAAGTCAGTGTTCAGTGCAAAGTTACTGTTACTTTGTAGTGTCTCCAAAGGAAAAACATCTGATTTCTTATTCTTAATGGCTAATTTATTGTGAACAAAATAGCTCAAGAAGATTATGCCAATGTTAATTTTGTATAATTTCTTGAAAGCAAGAAAAGAGTTGTCAGTTAAAATTTTCTCAGACCTATAACTTTGGGAGAGTTGAAAGATGGTCACCTCGATGACATTTTCAAAGAGTTGAAGATCTTTTTCCTGGAATTCAATAACAGACAGAGGGAGAGAAAATATGTAAAGACTCTGAAAGCAAGGGAAATTTTCCAGGGCTGTAGGAATTTCAAATACCTCCAATTACATCTTCAAGTGGGAAATTTCAGTTAGATTTTATTTGGAGTTCTCAAGTTTATTCAGTCTTCATGAAAAGTCATAGGAAAGCTGTTGGAGTCACATAACAATAGGAAGTAGGCTCCATCAAAGTTGGGGTCTTTTGGGGAGAGTTTGAGCCAACTCAACTTTAATGAGTAAATGTGGGCTTCTTCTTAATTTTCTCTTGCATCAGCATTTAAACAGTAATCTCTAAAATCCTAGTTACTGACTAGAGTAACATTATCTGCACTGATCCTTTGTTAATAGATACTACTTTTGCTTATTTCAGGAACCCCGACAGAAATTACCTACTGTATGCTCAATTATCCACCTCCCCACAGCAACACATTATTTTAATATAAACTTTTCACTGTAGTCAGCAACTATTGTGTATTTTCTTTAAATTGAGTTGTCATATCTTATTATAAAATATAAAAGGAAATGGCTGGAACTCTTAGGGTTAGGCAGAGTCATTTTACTGTGGTTTGGCTTCTATCTGCAGCATATTTTCTATCCAGCAAGACTTAACATGACCATGAGAAAATAAAAGAATCTATGGAATAAATAAAATAGATAAAATGAGAAATATGCACAGTATATCAACAGAGGTTAGCTAGTTTTAAAATATTAAATGCAGATCCTGCTTTGTCCTAACCTACTGTGCTATGCAAGAAATGTAAATATGTCCTTAATATGAAGATTAATATCTAGATTAAACCAGTTTCATGTTTCCTGGCTGATAACAAATCTCATTTACATTCTGGATACCAAAGGGGATTGAGCCAAAAATGGTTGCAAGCTATGTGATTTTTTTAAAGTTCAATCTAACCATAGAGTGATAATCTTTAAAGGTCCTTATTGATTGTGGTTTATTATTCAATTATCTCAATGCTGAGCTCAAGAATAAATGAGAATTCCTCATTACAATCTTACTATGAAATCAAGATATGTAGACTAAATATGTCAAAATATCTCTCCTACAGTATCCTTTGAATCTCTTGATACAATAATATTAGTTATCAAAATATCAGGCTAGATAATTAAAACAAGGATTTAGAATACAGGACCATTTTTAGTTCCTGAAAATGTGATAAATTATAGCCTATTATCTACTTTCCCACATGCAGATAATTGCTTATTTTAAAGGAAGGTGAAAGAATGCTAATGAATTATTCATCAATGTGGTTCTTGATATCTTTTAATAATGTTAACTTTCAGCATAATTCATACTGTAAATATTACTTCCATTGGCCAACATGTAAATGTTTGACTCATCAAGACACTTGGATCTTCTTTATTTTAATCCTTTACATGTTGAAAGGGGTTGTTTTATATCGTATCCCTCAATAAGTAGGATAAAAATCTTATATTGTACAAGAAATACTAATGCCAATAATAATTACCCAAACAAACCACAACACTTGCATTTGTTACTAACTGTCATTTATGTAATAGCACTTTGGAAAGAGCCAATTTCAGACAGCAATTTGAGTTTGAGCTCAAATTAATCATTTTTAAGGGACTTGGGGAAGAAGGGAGGACCACTGGCAGATTGTGAGGAAGCCAAACTCTCATGCATTTCTTTACATTTTGAGAATAGAAATACTTATAATTCTTTTTCTAGTTCTGATGAGCTCCTGACTTGGAATCACTAATTTTAAAAAATACAGAATTATTAGTTTATATATTTCTTGAGGGGGCTGGGATTTGGCTCAGTTGATAGAGTGCTGCGCTGCAGTCGCTGAGGTCCCGAGTTCAATTCCCAGCACCGCAAAAATGGGTGAAGGGCCTGGCAACCCACTCCCAAGGCAATCCCGAAACAGCCAGC
Source organism: Pedetes capensis (assembly GCA_007922755.1). Lineage (NCBI taxonomy): Eukaryota > Metazoa > Chordata > Mammalia > Rodentia > Pedetidae > Pedetes > Pedetes capensis. The sequence goes on along the minus strand of VMDO01012587.1, from coordinate 28,081 downwards.
CATTGAAAACCCTATGAGGGTCTCTATGAGTCGGATACCGACTCGACGGCACCTAACAACAACAACAACATATTTCTTGAAAGTTGGGTCAGCAAATTATACTACATTGCTTACCTTACTTCTTTGGCAAATGTGTGTTCATGATTTATTGAAAAAATATGGTGTATTTTGTTTAAATTGACTTTGATTATCTAGAATGCTTTCCAGACCATTTTAAGCAACCTCAGATCAACCGTGTGTCTAGAATGAATTTCAACAATAAGCTAAGTGAAACAGCCTCCTCTCTAAGTTTTTAAACAGTAGGAATATGTGTATTTTATTAAAGTACACAATATTAAATAAGAATACACTCAGAGAATGCCTATGTCTCAGCTGTCTATTAGGACATATAAAACTATCCCTAAATATAATGGTTTAAATAGAAGCTTTGGGGTTTTTTTGTTTTTATTTATTTATTTATTTATTTATTTATTTATTGGCTGACAAGTGTGTAGAGTTAAATGTTTTAGCAAGGTTCAACTAGGTGGATCCAGTTTATCATCAGGCATCATTTGGAAGATCTCACATAGGTTTTAGCTAGAGAATGACTTTAAACTCTAGCACAGTAAGAATAAATTCCAGCTGCTCTATCACTGTACCTATGGATAAGTTCTTTGTCTTCTTTAAATGGCACCTCATTCATTCATAAAATAATATTAAGAATGACCATTTTCTAAGCAAAGGATTTTCTGTTTTATTTTGGACAGATCATCATTCATCAGTTTTAAGCCAAAGATACTCTGGTTAGAGACACTGCATTGAAAGAAAAACTCCCATGTTACCTTCTAGAAATTCCTACATCAGACCATTGAATAGGTCTCTTCTGCTTTAAATGCATTGTAGAATCAATTAGTGAAGACAAGCCTCCAAGAGGACCTTTCTTTCTGCTGGTTCCTTGTGACTGGTTGTTTAAATGGACTTGGCACTCTGCTGGGATCAGTCCATCACCCTTTCATTATAAGCATGCATTTGATTATCTATGGACCATAGTTTTTTATTCAGATAGAAGTAAAAAGATTATTCATTTAGGACTTAAGCCTAGGCCACGAGCATCAGCTTGGCTTTTATTCAAGCTCTGCTTACATTTTCAAAAATGTTTGTGACTCTCACAAAGTTATTCTTTCATTCTTAATATGAGATTTATTTATTTATTTTTCAAATTTCATACTACTCTATTAGAAACTCCATTAAAGGAAAGATAATTCAAGCATTCTTGAATTTCTAGTCATAAGTCCATAATAATAATAATACCAGAATAATTCTGATAAATCTTAAACCTACTTTGCAGTGTTTTGACTACTGAAGTGCTCTCAACCAACTTAAACTGGTATTCTCTTTTATAGACCAACTTTTATATCTTCTTTATATGAAAGAAAAAAATTTTATATGTGTTTTATGTAATATGCATCTAGGGAACTAAAGATTAAAATTCTACTATGCATGCTGTTTTCAAAAGTTTAGTAAGTATCTGGGCTGGGATTTAGCTCAGTGGGTAGAGCGCTGCACTGCAGTCTCTGAGACCCTGAGTTCAATTCCCAGCACTGCAAAAATGGGAGAAGGGCCTGGCAATCCACTCCCAAGGAAATCCCAAAGCACTCAGCCATTGAAAACCCTATGAAGGTCGCTATGAGTCGGATACGGACTCAACGGCACCTAACAACAACAACAACAGTAAGTATCTAAACTAATAACAAAGGTGCAGCAATTTCTGGTTGTAATAATAGCCAAAACCAACACAGGGATGAGTTTCATAGTAAAATTTTAACTTTTAGTGAAATTCCTTCTGATTTATTCAAACAATTACAAGACACACTATGTGTTTCATTGTGATTTTTGTGATACAGAAAGGAAGAATACACATTTACATTTAATGAGTTTACCGTCTAGTGAATTATGGTGAGTTATGGCATTGACAGTAAACCAGTACAAAAATGTGATGATTTCTATCATAATGGTAAGTAAGCAGTGCTAAGGAAGAACAAAGAAGTAATGTCTGACTTCCATCAAGATGCAAGAAAAGTTTTAAGAACTCTCTGTTTTCCTTAGTTTTAAGAACTCTCTGTTTTCCTTACTCTAGCTTGACACTCATGAGTACCCTTTCTTCAACATATTCAACTCCTTCATATGACTACTGTATATAAAACTGGAAAAGTTATTCTGAAAATTAGCATCCATGTCCTAAATTGAGTAACTTCCTTGACAACTTCTGATCCCAAGTTGCCTAACGAGTAGAATTCCAAGATCCTTACTGGGGCATGGCCTCCCTCTGTGACTGATCTTTGTTCATCTCAAGTGTTATCATCAATTCCTCCCTGATCTACATGTTTCCTTGATATCAAATTGCTTGTCAATTCTCCATAATATTGTATATGCTGTGTGTTCCACATAGGATTCCCTTATCACCACTGTTTGCTTGACAAACTTAAATTACTTTTCCTACTTCCATTGGTACATTTTCTCCTTGAGGTAGTCTTTTCTTACCAATTCTCTCTCATTTCAAGCCACCACCATCACCATAAAAGAAGTCACTACCTACTCTATCTCTGGACCTCATCATTCTCCATGTATGAGATAAGAAGTTATTTCTATACTTTGACCTTCTTGAGGACCATGACTATGCCTACTATCCACCTTGGAAAATGTCTGGCACAACATTATTTTCAAGGGATAAGAATAAGTTAATATCAATGCAAAAGATTGTGCCATGAAAATGGTAACAGAGATAAGAAACCTAGTCAGAGTATGGAATTGAAAAACAAATTGAGTCCTTTTTATTTTTTGAGAAGGAAAAGAAGAAGGATATAATTGAGAATCTTATTTACAATTTGTCTTTATAGATGGAAAAGTTATTGGTTTAATTTTCTTAAACTCTAAGTTTTTGTCACAACTAACTTGAAAATATTATATAAAATATTATTGTTAGGCCTGATCCTCATAGTCAAAGTGAAATAATTTTTAGAGTTATTATCCCTGGGAAATTAAAATAGAACTACATACTTATTAATAAAAATCAAGCCCAGTTCTTAATTTTTCTTACAAACTTTCATTAAAGTGGTTCTCTCAGTTTTGTTATTATTTTTGTTCATTGTTATTTATGTCCTGAACAGGGTAAATTATCATTATAAGTAAAGTGGCTGTTCTACCTGGATGGCTTATAAGATTCAATATTATTTCTTTTTAATTTTTTTCACACATATTTCAGTGCATTATTTTATTAAATACAGGAAAGCAGAATCTCAAGCACACAGCCCATTTGTTAGAGTGTAAATTCAACTAGATTAATTAGGTAGACTATATCATGTGTTGAATTTTTTTTGAAAAACTTTACATAATTTCTGCAAATTTTCAAACTGACCCCTCAGCTCTTCTAGTGAGAAGTAGAAATGTGGGTTTGGAGAGTATTAGTTGATTTTAGGACTATGAAATTATAAATATAAAAGCTTAAGCAGGTAAATTTGATGTTCAAGCTAAAACAGAATGATTGATTCTTATATGCAAATTCTATCTTTTGAACTCAGTTGAAATGTACACGCCTGTAGTCAAGTGAAGCTCCTCAGAAGCTTAATTCATAGGAAAACTTGGTTTCCTTTAAGGCAAACATTTCTTATAGAGACCACTCCACTGAAGTGTGACTGAATAACACTTGAAGCTCTGACCACTTGAGATTGTGATCCGAAAATATCATGGGGGGAGTTTAATTGACATCAAAACTTTTTAAAGCCAAAATTAACATAAAGTGCACCTCAATATTTTGTGACAGCTTGAAAAAAATGCGTAGCACTAACATGGGCTATTCCCTGTAATAGAAGATTTGATAAAATGCCTGACCAGTTCCATTTGTATAAATGGTCTGCAATGGTTTATGTTCTCATATCACTTCAGTCATTTAAATGCCTGAGTCTAGCTCTTATAGTTGAGCCTATATGAATCTGGAATCAGGCAACTAATCATCTGTATTGCCATAAGCTGCAATAGTGGGAACAGCAGCATATAAATGAGATGTAACAGCTTCATTTACAATTACAAAAGCAAGGGCTTGCACAGAACAAAAAGTGATTTTGCTATAGCAATTCCATTTTCTAGATGCCACTTTCTTTATTTGAGAAATATGCAAAAACATCGAAAATGATTTTCTTTTTATATACTATTTTTGGATTGTTTTATATAGAAACTTGAAAAGAGAATATTTAATCATTTTGAGTATGATTTCATTCAGTTTTCATAACTCCTGAATATGAAGCCAACTTATTTATTTTGATTAGAAAATAAATATATAAGAGAAGTCCATTATACTAATGGATGCAATCATTATTATATTACAATGTCAAGAAGACACCATAATAGATACTATTGTTGTGATACAACTATGAAAAGTATGAACATGTTATGGATAAGATGACTTCTGATTATATTGCCTTTTGTTTATTTGAAATAATGCAGACTATCTCTAGCAAGGGCTGGGATTTAGCTCAGTGGGTAGAGCGCTGCGCTGCAGTCTCTGAGGTCCTGAGTTCAATTCCCAGCACCGCAAAAATGGGAGAAGGACCTGGCAATCCACTCCCAAGGCAATCCCGAAACAGCCAGCCATTGAAAACCCTATGAGGGTCTCTATGAGTCGGATACCGACTTGACGGCACCTAACAACAACAACAACAACATCTCTAGGAAAATATGAGTTTTTATACAGCATGTAAATTGTATGCCATATCATTCATACATATGAAAAAGTATAACAACCAACTTTTTTCCCAGACAGTGGTGCATCATTTTTAGGTTAAAGAACATTGGATAATAACATCCATAATAAATTGGAAATAAAAGAGGAAGCATCTATCACTTCACATATTTTCTTTAGCAGGGAAAAAATGTAATATTTTGTTTATTTACTTTTAACTTGGAAAAATGCTGTTGAGTGTTGCTTTAAGGTAAGGATCTTAAAAAGTTGATTCTGTAGTCAGCTTTTGACATCTGTTAACTGGTTTTATAGAACAGTTTTAAAAGCCAGCTTCAGAGATCATTATGTAACTATATACAAGAACCAATAATGTCAGCATGCCATAACAACAAGTCACTGTGGTTCGATTTCAAATACTGCTGTGCATTTAATAGCTTCCTGAATGCATTGTGTTTTTGTCCCAACAATATGATTGGATTTGGGGGCACAAATTAGCAGATTAGTATTGATGGTTCTTGTGTTTGATTAAAAAAATTGTATATCTTGCTCTACATATTCAAGTAGAATTTTTCTTTCCTCTGGAAAGCTATCACGTTCTTAGAACAAATAATCCAGAAATGGATTCATTGTGTGATCTAATTCTCATGATATTTGGTTTATCATTGTTTTTTTCCTCTGGGATTTTCTGAGTCTTAAATGTCAAATTGTATTCACAATGAAAGGATATCTGATTAGAGATTTCCAAACTGAATATGAAATACAACGACTTTAAGTAAGAATAAATACCTTTGGAATTCCAAGATTCATCTTGATTTTATATTTTTTGGTTATGAACAAGTATCAAAGATTATTATTTTTCTTACTAGTAAAGATAACTTTCATTATGATATGAATGATGTATTTTACCCCAAAATGCAGTTCCAGACAAAAACTAATTATGTTCTTGCTATAGATATAGTATCCTAGCTTTATAGAAGATGTTCATCGAACTCTGGTTATGATTTGTGTTCACCGAACCCCAGGCTCACACAAACAGAAAGTGGTTTGTAAGTCACATTATGCAATGGGAATGTAAAATTCAATTTTATCCATGTAAAAAGCCCTCAAACAATATGTGCTGGGTGAGAAAAATATAGATAGCAATTTTTTTATATTGCTTGGGTGTTGCATCTGAATATCACAATACACTCTAATCTGCTCCATACATTAGATATCCAGCCAGAAGAACACACTTAAGATCTCCATAGTTAACCTCTGAAGGGAATACTAAAGGCAAATACTCCTTAGATTTTTATTTCACTACATTAGCAAAAATGTCCTGGGGGAATATAAAAGCTCCAGTTCATTTTGAATTTCCAATTGTCATATGTAAACACATAAAATAGGATATGGACGATTTGATCCATGGTGTATATAGATTACAAATAAATATGAAAAGCTTTAATTCTTCTAGTTCCTGTTCACTTTTAAAATGTCTTCTCTATTACAGTGGTAGATGATTTTACCTTCTCTTAACCATGCAAAAGCTATAGTGTTTCAAAGCTGCAGATTAGTGATGGTGGCAGCTTATTTCTTTTGGTTATCTACAGCACCATCTTAGTGTCTTGAGGCATAAAAGAATATTATCTGTGTGACAGTTATTGCTAGAGCCATCTATACTGTTCTTATCAGCACTCAAAGTGCTCTGAATAGAAATCATTCAGTTTAAGACATTTCCATAGTTTCATTAAAACTTAAAATCACAAAGTGCTGCAAGTTACAACTGCTACACAAAATGTTCACTGAGGCTCTTATGTGCAAAAGCATGTTAAGTGGCATGGGTTTTCTTTTAATGGGGTTTGTTCCTGTAAATTTACTAGTTTTTTGTAAAGGCATTGACTATAGCAAGGCAACCTATACATCTGCTTTGTGTCTTTACTTAATTTTCATCACAAATAATGTGCCACTCTGATTGCATGAAATCATCAGGAATGTCTTCAATTACTGCATGCAGCCTCTGATCACAGTACTCCATTCTGAATCTGGGGGATGGATGATGCTGAGAAAAGAGGCAGGGTGGGAGAGTAAATGCAGAGCTAGTTATGTATTACAAATGTCAGGTTACAGAGAAAGTGTATATATTCATATAAGATTATTTAGAAGCTGGAACTGTGATTGCAATAATGGCTCATTCATAACTGCATTTCATTTAAATGCACTGTTTTGACTCATTGAACATTTGTCAAAGACAGTATAGCTAAACTTTTTCACATGACCACTGAGGTAATGACAGCATTACATTACCAGGAAACTGCCTGACTTGCTGATACTTCCATTTTCCACAGCAGCTTATGAAATAATCAGAATGTGTGCATGAAATGGCGGCCTGCTCTGAATTTATTTTAATACAGATGGGCTTGTGCTGAGAGGAAAAAAAAGTGTTGCACTCCTCAAGACAAGAGACAATGACTTTGCACAAAGCTGAATTTTACTAGCAGAGTAGATGGATATGTGAGTATTAGACTTTTCATAGCTATAGGAAGGATAATCTTTCAATCAGATTAATGAGAAAATATATTGCATGGGCCCTACAGCACTTTTGCTTTCCAGGCTAATGTGTGATTTAAATCCCCAAAGTACATTTTCAGCATTACAATATCCTTTGATAATAATGTCGCTTGCACAAAGACAGATAAAAATAAAACAGTCCCCCTTGATTTCCCATTTTAGATTTGAAGTATATTTTCTATTCTTTGCTGGCAATGAAGTGAATTCTATTGAGAAGAGTCACATTTAATAAGACAAAGAGAATTTTCTAATTATGCTACCTGTCAAGATCGGAATCTATGGGATTGCAACTACAATTGAAGAAACGGAGGAAGCAATTGCATATAGTCCCATTTACTTTGGTGTATGATTACTATTTGCACTTAGATATTGCTAAATGTAAATCAAGCAAGCACACAGAAGCATGCTTTGAGGTAAACACCAAAAGGCAGGTTTCAGAATATATCCTACCATTCCCATTTCAATTTTCGGTCACCAATTTTCTAAGATTTTCTAATTCATCTACTAAAAACAACATAAACCACTGAACAAAAAAAAAAGAAAAAAAAGAAAAAAAAAGGAAGAGGAGAAATTGCATGCTGTGCCAAATAACCCACTAATGTGAAAATGTGTAAAGCCAAATATATTTGTGCAATAAATATATATCTACACATAATTATGCATAATGAATATCTACTAAAGGAAAATTGTTTTCAGGAAAAAAAATGCATACTGGGAAAATAGATACAATGACTCCAGAATACTTCTATACATTTTTTTAAATTTTACCTAATTTGTATTACAACTGTTCAGACATTAAAGAAAATCTTGCTACTATTCAAATGCTTCCCTGGAAGTTATTATATGCTATTCTCTGTGAGTCTCTGGGGAACAGTTCCCTGTGCCCCACCAGACATCACTCTTTTTTTTATTCTTCTAGAATTGCAATTGTGGAAACACTATGGTACATTAGACAAGGAAAATATATGTCCTTCCAATGGCTTCCTCACATGTTATGTATACAGGAGCACAACCATTAGAAATATTCTTATCAGTTAAAAAATTCTATTCCTACTAAGAAAGCAATTTTCATAAACAACAATTTACTAACATCACATTTTCAGATGTGTAACAAAAGGAGAAAAGATAAAGCAAAATGTACAATCACAACATCAAGCATAAGGATTTAGTTTTCAAAAAGTTAACTTTTAACTCCAAAAAATTAATGATAGATAGATTAGGTTCTACAAAGCATCAATGTATTCAGATATTTCTGCCTTGCATAAGTTTCAAATATGTGTTTCTAACTACTTGAGCCATATTTTGATTTGCTGACCTTGCAAAGATAGGCTATTCTCAAAGCATTAAAACATTAATTTGACAACTAAACTCTGCAACTGACTTTTAAAATAAGCTACTAGAGACTTTCAAAGGAAATTCATCAATTATTACAGTGCCACTGCCTTAATTTTTTACCATAAGAAAGCCATTTGAATTAGTGTATGATTTTAAAAGTACTTTATGGATCAATGTTCTGAATATAAAGATGGTTTCCAACCCATGATGATTTAATTTATGACATTTTGACTTAAGAGTGGCATGAAACCAATAAATGGTCAGTTAAACTGTCCTGTTTTGAACTTTTCCTGGGCTAGTGGTGTGCATAACAGTCCTCTCTTGCAAAGCTGGGCAGTAGCAGCCACATGACCATGAAGGTAAACAACTGATACCCCCAGTGTTCTCTGTTGCTAAGTAGGCTAGGTGTATTAAAAGTACTTTGGACTTATCATATTTTAAATTTGTGATCAGCTTATTAGGTGTCACCCATCACAAGTCAAAGAGAATTTATATAAAGTTAGAAAATGCTCTATTCTATATCACTATTTCACAATCACACCTACTCACATGTTGTGAGCTAAATTATTTACCTCCTCAAATTCTTATGTTGCTGTCCTAGCCGCCCCCGTACCCCAGAATGTGATTATATTTGGAGATAGTATCTTTAAAGAGATTCTTAAGTTAAAATGAAGTCATTGGCGTGAGCCCCAATGCAATATGACTGGTGTCCTTACAAGAAGAGATCAAGACACAGACATGAGCAGAGGAAGATCATTTGAAGACACAGAAGGAGTTGGCCATCAAGCTGGAGAGGCCTCAAGAAAAAAAAAAAAAAACCTGACGACAATTTGATTACAGACTTCTCACCCCCCCCCCCCAAATTATAAGAAAATAAATTTCTGTCATTTAAGCCCCCCACTTTTGGTGCTTAGACATGGCAGCCCTAGAAAACTCACATGCCACATAACAACATGAAACCTTTAAATGCACAAAGTTCAAACCTTTTTAAAGTAAGTGCATCTACATCTAAAAGTTTTGGTAACAGGCCAATAAGGGAATGCCCTATCACCCTACTCACCTGGCCTAGGTTCTGCCTTCTAGTTCCTGAAAACTAAATTCCTGACAAGATTATGGAATTGTGTATTCACAAACAGAGTCTGATTCATGGAGTTTGTCGCTGGTCCAAATCCTGAAGGTATGCTGATGATCATTGATTGACATACTATTTTGACTGTGTCATTTCCAATGATGTGATTGATTGCATGTTAGTAGATATTCACTTCACATTGTGCTAAACAAATGCAGCTATGTCTACATATACATAGTGACAGGGTTTCTGTGGGTTAATTTAATTCTGTATAAACTGGCTATGATGACTAATACAGATTAGGAAAGAAATTTGAAGTAACAGGGTATACTCCAACATAAGTTGCTGAATAATAATTAATACAAAACTAACAATGGTGATTATGTATTAAGATTTAGTAGGTTCAACACTAGACATAAACACAAACTGCTTCATTTAATTCTCACAACAATATGATCTAAATATTCACATTTAGAAGAAAAATGTATTGAGACTTTGTGAAACTTAATCATTTGCCTAAATCACTTAGCTAGTAAATATTAGAGCCTGGATTTAAACATGAGACCATGTGATCAATCAGAGACTTTGTGATAAAGAGGATGACTCAACATAATCCCTTTCACAGTTCGGCATGTTGAACAAAACAGGAAGAATCCACTTCCTCCTATGATTGTTAACTTAAATTTAAAAGGTTAAAAAAAAGCAGATAAGTTAAACAGCATGATAGCAACAAATCCACTACAAACATTTAAAACTCCAAACAATAGACAACAACTACCTGATCAAAAGACTTTTTTAAACATCATTTGTAATAGATATCATTGACTGGTAATTTAGAAAAAGGTGCTCTGTCAAGAATATCCTGAAGAATACTATTCTTTGGACTTGTTAAAGGTTCAGTGAAAAATGGGGTTATTTATCTATTCCTCTGTCCTAAATACCCTGTACCTGCAGCTGTAGCCCTGTGGCATCTGATTGAGTCAGATCTCGGAAGCTAAGCAGCGTCAGGGCTGATTAGTACTTGGATGGGAGACCGCCTGGGGACACCAGGTGCTGCAGGCTTGGGAGAAGGACCCAGCAACCCACTCCCAAAAATCTATCTGCCGTTAAAAACCCTACGAATAGCACAGAAGCACTGACAATAATCTTTCTCCTGTTGTACTGTTTCACCTGTTGTATGTGGGGTCGCTATGAATCGGACACCAACTCGATGGCACCTAACAACAACAAATACCTTGAACATAGGGGATTAATCAATTTATTCTTTCCTGGGAGAGTTTGAGTGACTTCCTATTTTCAGAGTAAACATTATAATATAGGCTTCTGTTATAGGAAGCAATAAGAAGTTATGAAAAAGGCAATATATTTTAATCATGTGAAAATGCATTTTACTGAAAGCAAAATGAAATAATAACTAATGGGAAAATAATTATTTATTTACCTGAAATTAGAAGAAGGTCAAATGGTAACTGCCTCAAGGTAAAGCTGCTGTAGGACTCAAGGTCATGGATCTCAGTTTCATTGTCTCTGTGTCATCACTGATGGCATGTAGTCATTGTCTAAATGTTTGTTATCTTGTAGTAGTAAGATGGTTGCCACACTCCAGAAATGAAATCTATATACAACAAAACAAAGAAAACAAAACATCAGTGAAGCAAAGATTCAAAGGCTCAAAGTTATGTTTTTACTTTTAAAAAGTTTTCCCATAGGACTATTCTGACTTTTGTTTACATTTCATTGTCCATGTCTAACTGTAAGACAACATATAGCTGTAAGGGAGCTTGAAAAAATAAGTACACATATTTTCTGGCTTCCACAACAGTTGAATAAAGAAGGGCATATGATTTATTTTTTCTGGGAAACTAATGCATATCTGCTTCATTTAGGTAAAATTATTAACTAACTGATCGAAAAGAAATTCCCTCTGGTGGTCTTTAATATTAAAGAAAAATGAGCATTTGTGTTTGTCCTCAGGAAAATGAAGGGAGAGAGAGAAATCAGAAACTGTGAGTTTTTCTTACTGGAAATAGTCACATAGCACTTGCAGAATAGACCAAAACAACAACTCAAGCCAAATTTGTGGGAACCTGATAAAAGCAAAAAGTGGAAATGCCTAGGAAGGAAAAATTGAACTTAAGAAATGATATAACGATATTAACAAAAAAAAATTTCCCTACAGAGCATGTATAACAAAGATTTGCTAAATGAATAGGTGAATGAATTAGTAAATATTTCTTGAGAGATTTGCAATCTAGTTGTTGGTGAATTTGTAAAGTAATAGTAACAAGATTAATTTGATTTAATCGTGGACATCACAAATTTTTAAACTGCAAAGGTTATATGTGATATAACTAGTGACAGATTTTAAAAGTTTTTAGAAGAAATATATCATATTTATATAAATAGGCTTGAGTCTATAATAATTTAAATTATAGAACTGAGATTCTCATACTAGTATTATTATTAAAATATTATTAAAATTATTTTCTTCTGGTCTATAAAGAACATAGCTATTAATTCTAAACTACTAAACTTCTGAAAAAATCCAGGAAACTGTTTTTTAAAAATGTATTTGTTTAGCAACTAAAAAAATAAATAGTTTGTAAATTTTGGCAAATATTTTTCCTTGTACTCATGAAGCATTGGTTTGTAATTTGCTTTCCCTTCACTAACTAGGAAGGAAAAACTGAGATAAATCTTATCTTCATGTTCATTTTCTGACTAAAAGCAATTTCTCAACCATGAGAAGGAAAAGTGGATCAAAGCATAGTTTAAAGTCTGAATTGAGAAAGAAAAGCTCAGAATTTGGGGAGGTAAATGTTTCTAGGATTTATAGGATACCAGAATGCAAGGCCCCCATGTGTCTGTCAGCTTGTCATGCTGTGGGGACTTACATGTTACTGTGATGCTGAATATTATGCCAGCAGGGCCACCCATGGTGGACAGCTGAGCTTCCAGACAGCAGAAGGCAGACTAAGGAGAAGGGCCTGGCAGCCCACTCCTGAAACAACTAGCGGTTGAAAACCCTATGAACAACAGAGGAGCATTGCCAAATATGTTGTTGTTAGGTGCTGTCAAGTCATTTCCGACTCATCGCGAATTTTACAAGGTTTTTACAAGGTTTTCAATGGCTGATTGTTTCGGGATTTCCTCGGGAATGGATTGCCAGGTTCTCAGAGACTACAGAGTAGTACACTACCAACTGAGCTAAATCCCAGCCGCTTGTCAAATACAGTGCAGAAAAATGAAGTCTCCAGACTGGAAAGCATTCAAGAAATGACTAGGGAAGAGTCACCTCCTCAAAGTAGAGTTGATCTCAATGACAGGAATAGAATAAAGCCCCTGGGATGTCCTTTTGCTGATGTGGTGGGACTCAGAATGAGAAGAAACATAGTAGCTGCAACACTGGGCTCAAACATAAAAAGATAGTGTGCGTGACACAGTGTGGGATAGTGTTTCATTCTGTTGTACATAGGATCACTATGTGTCAAATCCAACTCTACAGTACCCAACAACAACAGACTGCATGGACCAAAACAGAGAAAGAACCTCATCATATTTTTGTCTATCAGTCTATTATAGGTGGGGTGATAACTCCATTAGACTGGCAAAGAGCAAGTACAAGAAAACATAATTAGTAGAGATCTATAAGAAGAACAATTATAGATTTCTGAGAGATATAGGAGTAATTCAAGCTTTTTTCAGTCAGAGTAGAGAGAATTTACAGTTAGCCTTCTGTAAACCTGTGTCCTGTTTCCCTGGATCCAACCAATCATAGATCAAAAATATTTTTAAAAATTACATTTGTACTAAACATTTACAGTCTCTTTTTCTTTGTCATTCTTCTGTAAACAATGTACTGTAGCAACTATCCATAGAGCCTTTACCTTCTACTAGGTATTATAAGTAACCTAGAAATGATGTAAAGTGTATGGGAGATATGTGTACATTATGAACAAATACTACTTCATTTCACATATGGAACTTGGACATCTAGGAATTTTGTTGTTTGTAGGAAATCACAGAACACTTACAAATACTGAGGGATAGCTCTATGTTTCTAAGCTTTAATTAGAGACTCAGACAGCTCAGGATTGAGTCATAAAATGAAACTAGCTCCATACTTACCTAATAAGCACTTAAAATGAATGTGAAGAAATATACAAAGATTTGACTGCTCAAAAAAAATAATATTCTTTACAGAAATATACCATTGTGGAGCACTTAGCATTCCACAATTCACAATATCAGCATCTAATAAAAATTTACTAAACATGCTAAAACAGGAAAAATTAATCTATATCTAGAATAAATAATCATTAAAAACAGAATAACAGATGGTGGAATTAACAATTAGAACTTTAAAACAGATTTTACAAATATGTTTCAGAATTTAAAGAAAAACATAGAAATAATGCAGAGGAGCGGTATAAAACCCAAAGAAAACCAAATGGAATCTAGGAGATAAAAATATGACAACTGAAATAAAATTTCCACTTTCTGGAATCAACATTTGTTAAAACATTATAAAAGAAAAGAACAGTGAACTCAAAGATATCACAAAGAAGTTATTGTTTTTAAAAAGTAGCACAGAGAGAAAAAAGACTTAAAATTAATGATTGGAGTCTAATGTAGTTTTAAAGTTACAGAAAGAGATTAGAGAGTGATATAAAAAAGGACTGAAAATTGCAATAGAAATTTTTCTAAATTTGATCAAAGCTATAAATTCACAGATCCGAAAATTTCAAATAACTTCAAGTAGATACACATAGAAAAAGTATTTGTTGAAGACAAGTGAAAAAAATTTAAAACATTCAGGTGAAGAAGACATATACATAAGACCTCAGAACAGAAGTTCATAATTTTCAGAAGTTATGCAAAGGAGAAACTGAAACATTATTGGTAATGAATTGAAAGAAAATCTGGTAATTTAGAATTATATAGCTAGCAAAAGATACCTATTTAAAAATATGAAAAGTTGAAGAACTATTTCACAGATAATGCCGACAAAATTTGCTGCCAAAAATTTTGACATCAAAAGAATTCCTTCAAGAAAGAATTTTTTGAGGAAACAGTCAGCCCATATATAAGCTCAACTCTAGAAACAAACAAACAAACAAACAGCTGTTGAACACTAGAAATTGTAAAAAGAATGGAAGGGGTATGGAACGGCAATGGAAATAGGAGAGAAAGATACTACTGTTATATCATTACATTAGAAATGAAGTAGTATAACATTGAAGCTCAACTCTGACAAATTGAAGATGTCTATTTTAATCCACTGAGTAAATGTACATACAAATTAAATGAAAAGATATAGCTAATAATCCAAAAGCAGTGATTAAATAGAAATACTAAATGAAAATTCAAAAAGGAAAATAAGAACAAAGTACACGATACTAATAAAAAAAAACAAATAGTAATCCTAAAGAAATATGCCCTATATTCAAAAATTAGGATACTTGTTATTGTTCTTATGTCAATACTGTCCAAAGAATCTAGATTCAATGTAATATTTGTCAAAATTCCAATAGTACTTATACTTCCCAATTTCAGAAAATACAATAATCAAAAGAACCTGGACATGGTGGCTCACATGTAATCCCAGTGACTCCAGAAGCTGAGGGAGGTGGATCACTAGTTAGAGGCCACAGATAAACTGAGTGACTTGGCAGGCTATGTCTCAAAATAAAAAGTAAGAAAGGGGGACTAGGGGTGCAGCTCAGTGGTAGAGTGTTTGCAAAGCATCTGTGAGGCCCTGAGTTTGAGCCCCCTAGTACTGCAAAAGTAAGTAAATAAATAAATAAATAAATAATAACAAAAAGAAAGAAACAAACAAAGCAGAACAAAACAAAACAATATGGATGGACATGGGATAGAGTTGAGAGGTAAGAGAGCAAACCCATACATCTATTGTCAGCTGATTTTCTACAAGGATACTATGACTGTTAAGTGGGAAAAGAATAGTCTTTTTAAAAATAATACTGAAACAACTAGATATTTACATGCAAAATGAAGTTAGACCCCTATTTTATACCATATATAAAAGCTAACTCAACTAGGTTAATGAAGTAAGGTATAAGAAATAAAACTATAAAATTCATAGAAGAAAACGTAGAGCCAAGTCTTAGTGACCTTGGATTTGACAAAAGATTCTTAGATGTGATATCAAAAGCTTAAAGAACAAAAGAAAAAAAATGAATTGGAACTCTGTGTATCAAAGGAAATTTTCAACAAAGTGAAAATGAATCACATATAAAGGCAGAAAATACTTGCAAATTGTATATTTGATAAAGGTCTATAGTATTTGTCAGACTTTTTGTTGCTGTGACAAAATACCTGACACAAACAACTTATAGTAGACAGAATTTGTTCTGGCTCATGGTTTCAGAGGTTTTGGTTCATCATGGCAGGGAGGGCTTGCTGGAACAGAGCAGTTCACATCATGGCACAGCCAGGAATCAGAGAGAGAGAGAATCTGTGCCAATAGACTCTCCTTTTTCTACTTTTATTACTTCTGCCCCTCCAAACAGTTGGATGGTGCTGCCTAAATTCTGAGAGAGAGTTTCCCCTTTTGTTAATCCTTGCTGAAAATCCTCTCATACACACACCAGAACTATGCTTTACTAATCTCATAGGTGCTGTTCAATCCAATAGAGATGACAATCAAGATTAACCATCACATTTAATAGCAAAAATACATTTTAAAAATCTCACATATCAATAAAACAGACAACCCAATTAGAAAATGAACAGAGTTGGACTTATATTTCTCCAAAGAGGGTATACAAGTGACCAATGAATCCATGAAAAGATAATCAACACCCTTAGTCATTGTTGTTGTTGTTGTTGTTAGGTGCCGTCGAGTCGGTATCCGACTCATAGCGACCCTCATAGGGTTTTCAATGGCTGAGTGCTTCGGTATTGCCTTGGGAGTGGATTGCCAGGTCCTTCTCCCATTTTTGCAGGGCTGGGAATTGAACTCGGGACCTCAGAGACTGCAGCGCAGCGCTCTACCAACTGAGCTAAATCCCAGCCCCCCTTAGTCATTAAGGAAAGTTAAATCTCAATGAAGTACTACTTCATACCTATTGGGATGATTATAATAATACTATGTTTTTAATAGGGGCTGAGATTTAGCTCAGTTGGTAGAGCGCTGCACTGCGGTCTCTGAGGTCCCGAGTTCAATTCCCAGCCCTGCAAAAATGGGAGAAGGACCTGGCAATCCACTCCCAAGGCAATCCCGAAACAGTCAGCCATTGAAAACTCTATGAGGATCGCTATGAGTTGGATACCGACTCAACAGCACCTAACAACAACAACAAGGCTTTTAATAAAAAAAAAAAATACTCAGGGTTGGCAAGGACATGAGATTGGGAGCTTTGCATATTTTAATATTTTCGAGTGTCTTCTTTCATTTAGAAAAATGTACACAAGTTTCATTCTTTTCTTTTCACAGTTTGATCACTCATTTCTTTGTATTTCTAAATAAAATTTCATTGAACGGATATAGCAGAGTTTGTTTATTCATTCACCTTTTGAAGAGCGTCTTGTTTTTTTCCAGTTTGGGCATGTGATGAATAAAGCTGGTACAAACCTTTGCATGAAAAGCTGAGTAAGTATTATATTTTTAGATCACTTAGATAAATACCTAGCTATATGATTTTCATATTCTATGATAAGATTATGTTTAGCTTTGCAAGAAACTGCCACGCTGTCTTCCAATGTGGCTGCGCTAGTTTTCATTCCCACTAGTCATGAATGAGCATCCCTGTTGCTCTGGAACCTCACCAGCAACTGTGACACTTGTTTAGTTTTTTATTTAGCTTTGTTTGTTTGTTTAGTCCTTCTAATACATGTATAGAAGTGATTCATTGTGTTTTTACATTCAATTTCCTAAATAAAAATAATTTTGGGCATCTTTGTATATACTTACTTTCCATTTGCACATATTCTTTGTTAAAATGCCTTTGCAGATCTTTTGCCCATTTTTTATTTGGTACTTTTGCTTATTGTTGAACTCTATTTGTTTTTATAAATATTATTTAACAAATTGAGGTAATTTTCTATATCCCTAGATTGCAGAGATTTTTTTCTTTGCTTTCTTTTGTTATGGGTATGTGTTGGATTGTGTAGTGCCTTGTATAATTTGATATGATCATATTATTTTTCTTCTCTATTGATGACTTGGATAACATTGATTGTTGAACACTGAACCAACCTTTCAGACTTGAAGCAAATAAGTTTTAGTTATGGTATATAATTGTTTTATACATTTATTTTATACATTTTATACATTGTTGGATTTTGGCCTCTTTTTCACTGGACATTTATTAATAAGGGATAAATAATGGTTGACAAAGAAAAAGTTCTGCTGTAATGATGTCTTGTGTCCTTAGTTTATAAAATATGCTAGGTGATATAATGAGTTACTACTTCTTTAAAAGTTCAAGAAAAAAGTAAGACAGCCTTTAACAAAAGTATGAACACTAGGGATAGCTAGGGAAATATTGTATAGATGAGAAGAGAGAGATAATAGCAATGGGGAAATTGTTACAGCCAAAAAATTCAGATGATAAGAAAAAACTACTAGGGAGAAGATCAAAAATAAAAGTGAAATTTTGGGGAAAAGTGTATAAGGCTAGATTCTAGTACTTTTTTTCTGCTAAATGATTAAAAACAACATGCCAGGCATGCAATTTCAGCCTTGAGATGTGGTAGTCCCTCTCATTAAGCCTTGCCTCTATGTTTTCTTCCTAAAGTATATGGTTTTAGCTCTTATATGTAGTTCATCAATCCAGTTTAAATTAGTTTTCATGTATGTTATGTGGTAGTGGTATGACTTTATTTTTGCATGTAACTATCTATTTGTCCCAATATTATTAAGAAGATCATTCTTTTCCCCATTGAATAATCTTGGCACCATCATTGACAATATGTCATAGGTACATGAGTTTAATTCTTCTATGAATGTATACATTTGAGGAGAATTATTTTTTACTATTCATAAAAATATCCATATGCTTTTTATTTTATGAAATTCCTTTAGGTGGAAGAATTCCTTTTATGCAGCTCCTCATGAGCATTTCTTCTTATCAGGCTTCCCTTATAGGAGATGAATGCTTCTTACTTAAGAAAAGATGAAATGATACAAATAGAGCTATTCTAACTTATTTTCCCCATCTCATCATTCTATGACAATTTAGGAAAGAGTCATATTATGGTTCTCTTCTTTTGCAAAGTTTTGATGATGATGATGATAATGATCATAATGAGCCTCATTTTCTCACTTCCTACAGCCATCAACATATTATACACTACCAAAATTAGCAAATTGTGGCCTAATGCTTCACTAATACTTGAAAATAAAATGGTTTGCTTCCAGTTTTAACTCTGACATGCAGTAAGCTTAGAAATTGTCACTGTCTTAAAATAAGAAAAGATTGAATTTTCTGAAAATCAGAAATTTTTATAGAACCTATCAGAGAACAGAAGTTGGAGTAAACTATCACTAATCTGAAGAGACAAGTAAATTCAGAATTACAACCAAAATAATACTTAGAGCAGAAGCTACCTCCTGGAATGTAAACTGCTAGGATCATTTAAATGGTAATTTTGATGGTTTCCTGGACCTGAATATAGAATAGTATGACAGTTAGAAATTCCTAGAGCTGCAGTCTTGGGGTACCCTCAAACTTTGCTTGGTTTTGCTATTCAGGAACTATATCATTTGGGAACATAAAGCTCACAGTAATGATTCAAGAGAGATCCTTTTATGGCTTTGACAGAGGGAGAGGAAGAGTAATCATTGCAAAATGTACCCACATGTTCGCCATAATAAATTCCTACACCTGAAATAAATGCTTTTATCAGAGACTTACCTCACCTTGAAGAGCATCATTCCTTTAATTTCAGCTCTCTGAAGTTTTCTGTCTAATCTAAGCAGGGATAAAAATATTATGAGAATGGAGAAACATTTATATAGATCACAGCCAAGAAATCAAAGATGACTAAATGACTAAAATATCATCATTTATAAACATATTAAGCACAGGTCATTCAATTTCTAAACAAATTGAAATAAACCATCACATTCTATGTAGGGAAGAATTGGGAGGAAATTGGCAAAAACTCCCAAACTGGGAAAATAGCGTTTGAACATCTGGTTTGTAAGTTAGAAATCTAGGGAAAATGAAAAGTAACTTGTTTGCATGTTTGTACAAAACCCTTCCTGATTGGACAATTGGACTGAAAGCTGATTGGCTCAGGCCATTCCATGGGAGAACTATATAAAGAGCTGCGCTGTGGCAGCTCGACCTCTTTTTGGCACGGCCTTTTTTGGCATCCCTTTCTGCGCCTTCTCGCCTGTTCCTGCCCGGACCACCTATTAGGAAATGCCTCTCCTGCTGCTCTCCCCCGGACCTTCGGTGAGGAAATAATGCTCTCCCATTGCAATCCTCAACAAGGAAAGGAACCTGCTCTCCGTCTGACCAACGACGAAGCAACAGCTGTCTCCTCCTGACCACCGAGATGACCAACACAGGTGTTTGCCCCTGGAAGTCAAAAGCGCCTGAGGCTTTTCCTTTCTCCCGTCTCTGCCGGGGTCCTGAGGGCCGCAGGAGTCTGCGCCCCTCACCTGAGGGTCCGGAGTGAATTGTGTTTAGTATCTGTGTGCGCGGCGGCGCAGCCCGTCTGAACCTCCAGGCCAGACCAGGAGGCGCACGCCCCACAATTCTAGGCTTACATAACTCAGTTGCTGATACTCAATATAGATTTTCACCAAAGTTTCATAGGATATAAATATACAAGAAAAAATAACCTAAGGAGACAAAACATTATAACCTGATTCAGATATGACATAGATGATAGAATTGCAGAGAGTATAAAATCAGTACAATTAATATATGAAAGTCTTTAAGGGAAAAGATAAGACAATGCAAAATAACAAGTAGTAATGAAAACAGACAGATGGAAATTCTAAAACAGAATCAAAAGGAAATGGTTATAACAAAATCCATTGTGAGGAATGTTGTAGAGTGGAAAAAATGAAGAAATATCAATGAGCTTGAATGTAAGTTAGAAAATTCAGAAATTGAAAGAAATGACCAAAAATAATTTCATTAACTACTAGAGCAGACTATCTAAGAGTTGTAAAACAAGTTCAAATGTGCAAGATGCCTGTAATATGAAGAAGAAATATGAATTAAATTGAAGAAATATTTTAAGAAAAAAATGGCAGAAAACTTAACAAACTAATAGAAGACAAATAAGGACAAAACCAAGGAGATCAGAAATTACCAAGCAGGATAACTATCAAAATTAGTACACCAAAATATCATATTTCAAACCATAAAAAAACAAAGAGGAGATCTTCAAAGAAGCCAGAGGGAAAGGGGAACACCAACTTTATAAAAGAAAATGGATAGAAATTATGGAGAACTTCTGCTCAGAGACCATGCAAGGAAAAGAGAACACTTAAAATTTTAAATTGTTGCCGGGCGCGGTGGCGCACACCTGTAATCCCAGCAGTTTGGGAGGCAGAGGCAGTAGGATCGAAAATTCAAGACCAGAGGCAGTCTACATAATTTAGCAAGACCCTGTCTCAAAAAGTAAAAAAAAAAAAAGGGGGGGGGCGGCTGGGGCCCAGCTCAGCGGTCCAGCACTTGCAAAAGCATGTGGGCGCGAGGCCCTGGGTTCAACCCCCCAGTGCCAAAAAAAAAATTAAAATTATCAAAACACATACTTATATAAACATAGAATTTTATATCTAGAAAAATCATTCAGGAAAAAAAAAAAAAAAATGAAGACAGTGTCTGACCATTGAAAGTGAGGAAATGCATGACCACTAGAGGGCTCTTGCAAAAATGTTAAGATCTTAAGAAAGAAAGAAAACGATCTTGGTCAAAACTCCGATCTACTGAAGTACCGCAAGAGTCACTTGTATAATATGTCATTCAGCAAGAAAGAATTATGTATTCTCTCCAGCTTACTGGAAACATTTACTAAAAGAGGTCATATTCTGGCCCATGATACAGACTTAAAAGCAGAAAAATTATACAGAATCTTTCCTCAAACCATAATTAAATTAAACTAGAAATTAAAAAAAAAAACAGAAACATAGCTAAATAATCCACATTTTTTCACGGATTAAGTAACACATATAGGTAAGGAACAAGTCCCAAGAAAAATTTAAAAATATTTCAACCTAAGTAAAAATAAACTTCAACGTGTCACAACATATGGGCCGTAAAGCATGCAAGTAGTGCATGTAGCCGAGAAATGCTTACAAAAGCAGTGCTTTGGTGGAAATTTATACTAGTATGTGTGCATATATATTTTTTTATTTGTAAGATACCATCAAATTAGATCCAATTCGTAGAGATCCTATGTACAACAGAATGAAACACTCCCTGACACTGTGTCATGGGCATGATCTTTTTATGTTTGAGGCTATTGTTGCCATCACTGTATTTCTTCTCATTTTGGTTATGCCACACCAGCAAATGGAAGTCCCAGGGGCTTTACTCTGTTCCCATCATTAAGGTAAACTAATTGAAGAGACAACTCTTTCCCAGTGGTTTCTTGAATGCCTTCTAACCTGGGGATCTCATTTTCTGGCTCTATATTTGACAGTGTTTCTCTGCTATTCATATGGTTTTCAATAGTTAGTTATTTCAGGAGTGGACAGCTGGGCCCTTCTCTCTAGTTTTTTTAATCTGGAAGCTCAGCTAAAATCTGCACACCAGGGTGGCCCTGCTGGTACTTGAAATGCAGTAGCATAGCTTTCAGCATCACAGCAACACACAAGCCCCCACAGCATGACTAGCTGACAAATATGGGGGTGGGTTGGGGGGATGAAGGGGTGTATATTAGAAAAGAAAAAGAAAAAAAAAACTTCAAAAAATCAGTAACCTAAGTTTCCACATTAAGAACCTAGATAAGAAAGAGCAAGTAACTCCTAAGGCAAGCAGGAAAAAATCAATAATAAAAATTACAGCATAGATGAATAATACTTAAAATATAACAAGAGAGACATCAAACAAAATCAAGTTGTTAGGTACTGTGGAGTCCAGTCCAACTCATAGTGACCCTATATACACAACAAAACAAAACACTCCTGACTGTGTGTCAGACACACATTCTTTTTTATGTTTAAGTCCATTGTTGCAGACACTGCCAATCCATCTAGTTGAGTTTTCCATTTTTGTCATTGACTCACCACTCTGTCAAACATAATGTCCTTCTCCAGGGATTGGTACCTCCTGACAACATGCCTAAAATATGCAAAATGCAATCTAGCCATGTTTGCTTCCAAGGTGCTCTCTGGTTATGCTTCTTCTAGGACAAGTCTGCTAATTCCTTTGGCAGTTCATGATATATTCAATATTTGTCTATAGCACAATAATTCAAAAGCATCAATTCTTCTCCTGTCTCCCTTATTCAATGTCCAGCTTTCACAAGCTTATAATGTGACTGAAAAATCCACGGTATGAGTCAGGTGCACCTCCATTATCAATGTAACATCTTTACTTTTCAATATTTTGAAGAGTCTTTTTGCCATAGCTTTTCCTAATGCAATGCATCTTTTGATTTCTTGACTGCTGCTTCCATGGATGTTGACTGTAGAACCAAGTAAAACAAAATCATGGACAGCCTCAATCCTTTCTCCATTTTTCATGAAGTTGCTTCTAATCCGGTTGAAAAGATTTTTGCTTTCTTGAAGTTGAGGTGTAATCTACACTGAAGGCTATGCTCTTTGATATTTATTAGTGAATATTTCAAATCCTTTACAGTTTCAGCAAGCTGAGTTGTGTCATCTACATAACACAGGTTGTTAATGAGTCTCCCTTCAAAGCTAGTTATCAATCCATGGAATTGGCAAACCTCTAGCCAGACTCAGGAAAAAAGAAAAAAAGAAGACTAATTACTAATACCAGAAAAAAAAAGAAATCATCACTACTGACCTCATAAATATTAAAATGGCAGAAATAATTCCACTTAAAAAACCCTTCTAGAATTAGAAATGCTAAAATTCATCCAAAAAAATTATTTGTGTGAATGTGAATAAAGAACTCTTAGTCATTGCTAGTGGGAATGATTACTTTGGACAACTTTTTGTCAGCTTATCAGTGATAAAAAGAAATGAGCAAAGAGACATGAATGAAACTTCTGTACCTATTGCAAAGTGAAAGAAGCCAATCTAGAGTCCACTTATGGCATATGTCCAAAAGACAAAGCAAATAGATAGTAGAAAGATCTATGGTTGCTAAGATTTCCAAAGAGGGAAGAAAGGTTAATTAGGTGGAGTCTAAGTGATTGTGTATGGGAGAAGGATGTAGTAATCCACTACTGTAGCAATCCTGAAACAATCAGACATTGAAAGCCCTATGAGGGTCACTATAAGTTGGATCCAACTTGAACGCACCTAACAATAACAAGTGATTAGGGTAATGAAACTTTTTTTTAATGATTCTTTAATTTTATACACATGACACTACTCATTTGTCATTTTTTTCATGAGTCTCTGTATTAGTCAGCCGTTGTCATTGTAGCAGAAAAACTGACCAAAACAACATTATAGGTGAAAATATTTATTGGGGGGATTGCATTTAAAAGATTTAGTCCACAGAGGTGGGAAAGTGTAGTGGTGGGAAAACATCTGGGCAGTTGGCTGGACCCTGGTGGATGACCTCACAGAATGACAGGGCAGGAGGCAGAGCAATAAGAACCATGGGTTTAGGCAAAGCCCTCCAAAGGCCATCCCCAGTGACTCACTTCTACAATGCTAGATCCTGCCTCCCAAAGTTTCCATAGCCAACACAACGAAAGGCAACGAAAGGCAAAACATTAAAGCATATGGCCTTTGGGGAACATTTTAGATTCAAACCATGACACTGTACCCCAATATTCCCAAAATCATGGCCATCCCAAAATGCAAAATACATTCAGTCCAACTTAACTTGAAACTCTTATTAGTGTCAACTGTGTTCAAAAGTCCAAGTCCAAAGTTTTCACTGAGACTCAAGGCATACTTTGTTGTGTACCCTTGCAAAATAAAAAAGAGGTTATATACTCTCAACATATAATGACATAAAATAAGCATTCTCATTCCAAAAGGGTGGTATGGGGGCACAGAAAGGAAAGATTAGTCTTTAGCAAGACTGATATCCTTCTAGATAAAGATCTGTTGGTTTAAACCTAGCTTCTTGTATATATGATATCATCTGGTATCTGACATCATCTGGGCTCAAACAGGCTTAGGCAGCTCTACCTCTCTGGCCCTGTCATTTGCAGTATGCATGGCCCTTATATGTTGACACCCTTTCTTGTGAGCAGCTTCCCTAGACAGATGTTTCACTTGTAGACATGGCCAATATCCTGCTTAGACATCAGCCCTTCAGGGGTTTTCTGCAGGTTATCCAACCCTGGAACACACTGCCTGGCCTTGCAGACTATCTTCTGGAACTTTGGTAACATCCTCCATAACCCCTTAACTCTTCCATTCTTCATGCCTGCAAAACCAGCACTACGTGGATATCACCAAGGGTTGTTGTTAACTTGAGAATTAGCTGGGCCTTTTGGGACCATGGCTGCAAGAGTGGCCTCTGTATGTCAGTCCCTGAGGTCTTACATGGAATGTCTGCTCACTCCTTCTGTGCCATGAGGGAATTGCCACTGTCCTAGCAAAAAGATCAAGGCTTCCCTCTACTGCCACTTATATCTTTAAAAATTAGTCCTCTTGGCCTAAACTGGCCCTGTCTGCAGTAACCTTAAGTAAGCTGCAGCTTTTTCCCTTTTTAAGCTTCATATTTCTTAGGCTTTTTTCTGTTCTATCATTTTCTCAGTTTTTTCATAAATCTGGCAGACCACAGAAAGAAGGAACCATGCCATGCCCCCTATATCTCACCATTCTTGTGATATTTCCTCCACCAAGTTAATCAGTCTATTATTTTTCAATTCAGCTTCACTTAAATCTTTATGATATGGGAATAACACAGATGTTTCTTTGCTTGAATATAATATGAATCACTTCCAATCCAGTTAATGAAGTTGTCAATTTCCTCTGAAATTTTGCAAGTATCATCTTCATTTCTATCAATGACACCATTCTAATCTTCTGAACTCTCACCAGAACCACCCCTTTACCTCTGCTTTTAGTTACTTTTAGAGCTTCTCTCACCTGCATCTCCAAACTCTTCCAAATTCCTTCTGCATACAAGTTCCAAAAGCCTAAGAACCATATAGCCAAATTTCTACATAAAAATGGGCCCACTCTTTAGTACCAATTTTTTTAGTCAACTCTCCTTGTTATAGAAGAAAACTAACAAAAGCAATTATATTGGAGGAAAATATTTATTGGGGGCTTAGAGTTAGAGGATTTAGTACTTAGATGCAGGAAGGCATGTTGGTGGGTCAGTCATCTAGCTGGCTGGGCCCATAGAAAGCAATCTCACAACATGGTAGGGCAAGAGGCTGAGAATGACCATGGCCATAGGCCTGGGAAAAATCTCCAAAGGCCTTCCCACAGTGACTCACTTTTACAAAGCGAGATCCTGTCTCCCAAAGTGTCCACAACCTTAACAAAGAGCACCATCAGCTGGAGACCAAAGGTTAAAGTAAATGACCTTTGGGGGACATTTTAGAGTCAAACCATGACACCCTCTATTTCTGTCCACCTCATAACCAGGATTCCAATTCTCATTTATTAGAAATTTTCAAAGATATTGTATAGTGAACGGCTTTTAAAAATAGAAATAGTTTCCTTCATTAAAAAAAGAATTTCAGACAAGCTTACTGCTTTTTTAAAGAGATTTATTCTGCCTAAACTCAAGATTCCTTTGTGATGT
Source organism: Pedetes capensis (assembly GCA_007922755.1). Classification (NCBI taxonomy): domain Eukaryota; kingdom Metazoa; phylum Chordata; class Mammalia; order Rodentia; family Pedetidae; genus Pedetes; species Pedetes capensis. The sequence continues at coordinate 1,569 of VMDO01012587.1, read as the reverse complement.
AAACTAGTATTCATTCAGGCTATAATCTGGGCTCATCAAAAATGTCTGGTTTCTCTTCAAGACAAGAGGAACTGACACAAGTATGCTGGTGCTCATGTTGCTTGCTGAATTATGAGTAATTATGTCTTTTTTTCCTCTAATCTAGGATCTTACATCTTTCTGAAACTGTCTGGTTGCGTTGTTCATTTTTGAATGGGAAAAAAACCTCAAAACTTCACAGTTCTTGACACTATTTATACTTAGATATTAATATTGATTTTATTCCAGCAATGGATAACTTAAATAAATCCTATCCTATCTTGGGGATTTTTCTTTAATAAATTATTGTGCAATTGTCTATATAATATGAGATTTCTTCATTTCCCCTCTGCCTTCCTCTTTATTTGGCTTTATTCTTGATAAATAAGAAAATTTATCTATTTACTTCAACAAAGTATTTTATGCCTGTGTCATCCCTTTATAATCACAACAAGGAGAAATGATTAATCTGTTAGACACAAAATTAGATATTTAAAAAATTATTAGTTGGTAAATAGCTATTCTTCTAAAACTTTACTCCCTCGTTTATTACCCAATGCCCTTGATACCCTAATATCAGCTCTTTATGATACAGAAACTAAAGTTACTAGTCCAGGGTCAGAGAATATTTTAGGGATGTAAGGTCTTCTGTGTCCATCTTTGCAAGTTGAAATTGTTCAAAACTCATAACTAAAATTATGAAATTACATCTCATAATACCTATGTAATATTGACAATGGATGTGAGGATCAGAAAAGAAGGTAACTCGTCCAAAGGTACTTAAGCATACAAATTTTCAGGCCCAGATTTAAATACAGAAGTGATTGAATTAAAAGACTTGTCTTTGTCTCCTCTGTAATTTCCCTTGTTATTCTGAGGAAGTAAGCCTTCTTGTGAGCCTTTGAAACTAGGATTGTTTATTTGTTTTAATCTATTCATATCTGCATCTATGTCTGTATTCCATGACTCAATATTCTCATTAGGAAGAAGTCCTCCATGATAGGGCAATAGTCTTATCAGCTTAATATATTGTTAAGTAGCAAATGATTCTAAAGTGTGAAACAAAAGCTTGTCTGAAGCATTTCACATACCAGGACACTTGTATTTCATCTACCGTGGCTCACAGTAAATATTTCTACCTTAAATGGGCCAAAGAAATAAATATCTAAACAAAAAAATATGAAATTACTAAAGTTTATGGACTATCAAGAGCTAACAAAATATTTCATTCATATAAGCAAAAATAAATTTTGTACTAGAAAAAAAGAGCATTTAAAGTGTTTGGGTAATAAAAGCATACTTATACAAATTTCCTTTTCCTTAAATACTAGAATATCTTATAAAAATGTTTTTGAATTTTTTCTACTTACCACAGTGCAGATGGAATTTTCCATTGGTTAACCACAAATAGTAATTAGTAGACAGGGCCTTTGATGACCTCTCTCACAACCAGATATGCATGTGTAACCAGTTTCCAAATTTGGATTCATAGTTTTGTTACATTCCTCAGGATCATTTGCTACTTAGCATATGTTAAACTGATGAACTATT
>VMDO01012586.1:15577-61836 GCA_007922755.1 Pedetes capensis | reverse complement strand
TAATAAAAAAAAAAAAAAAAAAAAAAGAAAGCGCTGTGAAGAGGGAAGCCTTGCACACATGATGTTTGCTAATATTTTAGTGGCAGGAATGCAAGGAACACAATCTGCTTTATTTCCCAAGGACACTGACGTGTTCCTTAGCCGCCCTGGGTCACGCACATGATTCAGGTCAATTGCACTTTTGTTGAAATAGAGGCGTAAAATAACCTGTTATATATATTTTCTAGAAATTTCCTCCTAGAGAAGCACGGACAATAGTGCCACGCATGGCACCGTGTTGGGGAGTGTTTCGTTCTGTTGTGTATTGGGTTACTGTGAGTCAGACCTGACTCTACGGTACCTAAGAACAACAACGACCGCATAATGATTTTTAAAATGCATGTGGATGTAAGAAAACATCTGTGATTTTAGTCCAGAAAGATCTTAACTTTTCCTGTTTTCTTCTTTGATTGTTGTATTATTAAAAAGTAACATTTCATGGAGTTTTTTCATATCTGACCCATAATATTTCTCAAATGAAAAGGAAGATTTTGCTTTTTCTTTTGTGAGTTTGTTCCTCCATTACTATTTCACAGTGGGGTGGGGTTTAGCTCAGTTGATGGAGTGACGCTCTGTGCTCTCTAAGGCCGTGGGTTCAATCCCCGGCACCATGAAAATGGGAAAAGAAAGGACGTGGCAACCCACTCCCCAAAACAATCATGAAATATTTCAGCCGTTGAAAACCCTATGAGGGGTGTCATGAGTCGGACCTGATTTGAGGGCACCTAAGGACAAGAAAGGGCTGGGATTTGGCTCAGTTGGTAGAGTGCTGTGCTGCAGTCTCTGAGGTCCCGAGTTCAATTCCCAGCACCACAAAAATGGGGGAAGGACCTGGCAATCCACTCCCAAGGCAATCCTGAAACAGTCAGCCATTGAAAACCCTATGAGGGTCGCTATGAGTTGGATACCAACTCGATGGCACCTAACAACAACAACAACAAGGACAACAAAAGCTATTCCACGGGCAACCTTCTCCTACTTGCACACATCTGTGGAATACGGCGTTTCTCCCATTATTCCCATCAAACAACTCGCTCCATTCCTTCTGGAATCCTGCCCCTCCTATTTGATCTGCTCCCTCCACCCTGGGAGAAGCCATTCCATTTGGGCCTCAGGGAAAGATGGTGTGTCCTCCTGGTGGGGGCTGCCCTGGGAAATGGAGGGACAGGCAGCCCTCTGTGGACACTGGGGTCAAGTCATGCGCCTGCCCTAACAGGTAGAGTGAAGGAGGTGGCTAGAAAGAGTGAAGACGCATTCCGTCACAGTTCCAGGAAGGCAGAGCTCTGGAATCTGGTAGAAGCAGGGCTTGCTCCTTCCGAGGCTGAGAGGGATGGCCGACCTGCTATAGTTTGGATCTGGAATGTTTCCGAAAGCCCTTGTGTATGAGACTTGGTTGGTAGCTTGGTGTTGTTAGGGAGGATGGACCATTTAGGTGGGGTTTCTAGGGAGGATTTGTTGTTAGATGCCATTGAGTCGGTATCTGACTCATAGCAACCCTATGTACAACAGGTGAAACACTATTGTCAGTGCTTCTCCGCTGTTCACAGGGTTTTCAATGGTAGATTGATTTTTGGGAGTGGGTTGCGAGGTCCTTCTCCCAAGCCTATAGTACCTGATGTTCCCAGGCAGTCTCCCATCTAATTACTAACCAGGCCTGACCCTGCTTAGCTTCTGAGATCTGACAGGATCGATGCCACAGGGCTACAACTGGCAACCCACGCCCAAAAATCAATCCTCCATTGAAAACCCTATGAACAGCAGAGAAGCACTGACAATAGTGTTTTGCCTGTTGTACACAGGGTCACTATGAGTTGGATACCGACTCGATGGCACCTAACATAGGGAGGAAGCCCGGGCACTGGGGGCCCGTGAAGGGGTGCTGGGGCTCTTGCACCTTCCTGCCTCTCTTTTCTATGAGGCTGCCATGAGGTGAGCAGTTTTCCTCTATCACACGTGCCCCGCCATGATGTCCTGCACCACCAAGGCCCAACAGCAATGGCACACCTGAACACAGACTGAGGCCTCTGAATGTGTGAGATAAAATAAACCTTCTGTCTTTTTAAGTTGATTGGCTCAGGCATTTGCTACAGTAACGGGAAGCTGACCAACTCAGAAGCCACCTGGCACCTCTCTTGCTTTCTGGTAGGAGCTGACAGTCCCTGGCAGCCCATGGCTTGCCCTGCAGTACTGTATCTGCCATCCTCAGCACATGCCATTATCCCCAGTGTGTCCCTGGGTCTTTACACATCCCTCCTTATAAAGATTGGAGAAGGACATGGCAACCCACTCCTGAGGCAATCCCGAAACAATTAGCCATTGAAAACCCTACGAGGGTCGCTATGAGTCAGACACAACTCGACAGCACCTAACAACAACCAACCAACCTTGTAAAGATTACCTGCAGCCATAGCCCTGTGTCATCTGATCCCCTCAGATCTCGGAAGCTAAGCAGGGTCAGGCTTGGTTAGTACTTAGATAGGAGACCGCCTGGGAACACCAGGTTCTGTAGGCTTGGGAAAAGGACCCAGCAACCCACTCCCCCCACCAAAAAAAAAAAAAGAAAAATCCCACCATTGAAAACCCTATGAACAGCAGAGAAGTACTGACAATAGTGTTTCACCTGTTGTACGCAGGGTTGCTATGAGTCAGACACTGACTCGATGGCACCTAACAACAACAACAACCTTATAAAGACACCAGTCCTTGGGTTTAGAACTTAACCTAATCCAGAAGGACCTCAGCAGCACATGATTACATTTGCAATGATGCTATGTCCCAATAAGGCTGCATTCGCAGGCACCCAAGAACAGCTCTTGAATATGTCTTTTTGTGGTGCACCATTCAACTCTCAACAGAAAGAACAAGGAAAACCAGCCAACTCACAAAGGGAGAACGACCTGGCGACCCACTCCCAAAACAATCAGCCATTGAAAACCCTATGAAGAGCAGAGAAGCACTGACACCGTGTCAGGCATGGCACAGGGTAGGGAAGTGCTTCTGTTGTACACAGGGTCTCTATGAGTCAGACCCGACTTGACGGCACCTACCAACAACAACCACATACAGGAAAACCAGCTGATAATTTTAACATTACGGAGTCAAAGGTATCTGAGACAAGAATAAATAAATAAATAACCACCGTTCTTCAGCTGAGCTGGAAGTTTTCAGAGCTGCGCCAAGATGCAACAGAGGGCTTCTACCGCCAGTGAGCACAGAAGAGGCTGGGAAGCAATAGCAGTGAGGGGGCTTTGGGAGGGCGTCACTGTAAACATGGCTCCTCCCAGAGGGAAGCCTGGCGGAGTCACGTGCCGGGACCTGGTGGGATGTCGTGCCCTACGGCGTCACTCTGGGAGGTTCACACTCACAGCCTTTCCGCCTGCTCTTATCTTGACCAATGGTTGTCTGAACAAAGGCTCAAGTTTCTTTCTTTTTTTCAAGTAAGAATTACAAAACATAGATTACATTTGGGATTTGTTTTAAACATCAACACATATTATTGGACACCCGCACCATGCACACTGACATTCAGTGAGTGAGTGGTTGCCTCCATTTATGCTCGAATTGAGCCACCTTGGGGCACCATGGTGTAGGGTATGAGCTGCTGTGCTGATGGCAGATGATTCCTGACCCTGTCGCTCTTGTGTATAAGCAGGAGTTTAGGGAAATGTTCAAGTTGTGGGATTCTCTGGCTTTGTCCACATCCCTTGGACTCCTCCGATGGCAGCATGTCATCAGAACCCTGGGTGACAACCTAGCTGTGGGGACCTCAACAACTTATTCCTGCCTCTTATTGTCTCTCTCTGCTCCATTTTGAGTTGCTTTATATTATTTTTCATGGAATTAACTGCAAAATTTAAAATACAAATATGATTCACTTGTTTTTTGTTGTTAGGTGTTGTTGAGTCGGGTCCAACTCATAGCAACCCTGTGTACAACAGAACAAAAACTCCCAGACACTGGGCCATGCCCATGACGATGTTGATGCTTCTGTGCTATTCCTAGGGTTTTCAATTGAAGCTTGTTTTGAGATTGCATGGGGAGTGGGCTGCCAGGTCCTTCTCTCAATTTTTTTTTTTTTTTTTTTTTTTTGCTGTGCTGAGGACTGAACCCAGGGCCTCAGAGTAATTTTGCATGCAAACAGATTTATACTGTGCAGTTAGTGACAATCCAGTACTTATTGGTATAGTAATCCACTCCTGGAAATGTTTCATTTATATGTATCTTTTATTTCAATAACAATAATAGTTTTGTATCTACCATTGTCATAAATGTTATATGAAATATCTGCTAAATATGGTATATTTTGTTCTCCCTTTCCTGTCCATCCAAATTCAACAAACTTTATTTCTTTTTGCTCCGCATTCTCCTAGCATCTCATTGGTAAGCCTTTCAGAATTACAATTGTGCAATCAAAATGTTGCTGTTGTTAGGTGCTGTCAAGTCGCGTCCGACTCATAGTGACCCTCACAGGGTTTTCAATGGCTGGTTGTTTCAGGATTGCCTTGGGAGTGGATTGCCACATCCTTCTCCCATAATCAAAACGTAGGACAGTGTATGATGCAATCAAAATGTAGGACAGTATAATTTTTAATGAAAAATTATGTTAAACATTGCCTGCAACCATAGCCCTGTGGCATCCGATCCTGTCAGATCTCGGAAGCTAAGCACGGTCGGGCCTGGTTAGTACCTGGATGGGAGACCGCCTGGGAACACCAGAAGCTGTAGGCTTGGGAGAAGGACCTGGCAACCCCCTCCCAAAAATCAATCTGCCATTGAAAGCCCTAAGCACAGCAGAGAAGCACTGACAATAGTGTTTCCCCTGTTGTACACAGGGTCACTATGAGTCAGATACTGACTCCACGGCACACAACAACAACAACAACAACAAAAACAACATGTTAAACGTGTTCATGGTTTTCTTACTTGATTTTTGCCGAATATATCACCTTCACACTAACTCACCTGGTTAAATTTATTAGGAAGTGGAGCTCCTGCATGTGGGAGAGAGAAGACAAGTTTATTAGCGCCCCAGGGCCCTCACCGTCTTGAGAGCGGATGCATCCAGGAGGTAGGGGCTAATCGCGAATGGTATGATTTCTGTAGGTAACATCCCAGGATTTCACCGAATTTCTTTGTGTTGGGAGATGAACCAGCGCAGTCACTCAGCCCCGAGAGACCCTGCGTTGTTTGCTCCCCGTCCTTTCCTCTGTACGTGGTCTAGGTGCACAGGACAGGACACAGGGACTGGCTTTTTTGATGAATGAGAATATGGCTTTGATTGAATACAGGTTTTCATTCTCTCATCGCAGCAGACATATGCCCATTTTAATATTTACAGAAGCGGTCTGTTTTCCAGAAGCTGTCTGGGCGCGTGAGTTCCAGCAACTTGTTCCAGTTTTAGCAGGGGGGGCAGAGTGATGCTTCGGAGGGGTTCAAAATCAAGCGCCACAGGACCCTGTGGGGGGGCTACCCCCAAATCTTGAGCAGTGGCATCTCTGGTACCTGACTCAAAATCCCAAACAAATTAATGCCTAAAAAGTCTTGTTCCTCTCCTTTCTCTGATTTGCCAGCACACCCAGTGCATGTTTCTGACTGCATTCTTTTTTTTTTTTTTTTTTTAATGTGGTACTCGGGGTTGAACACAAGGTCTTGCATGCTTAGCCTCCAGCCCTTTTTCTTTTCCTTTTCTTTTCTTTTTCTTTTCTTTTTTTTTTCTTTTTGAGACAGGGTCTCCCTAAGTTATGCAGATTGCCTCTGGTCTCAAACTTGCGATCCTCCTGCCTCCACCTCCCCAGCCGCTGTGATTACAGGCGTGCGCCACCACACCCGGCTTCTGACTGCATTCTTGACACATCAGTGATTAGAAAAACAAAGACTTTCAAAGACAGAACTTTGGACCTTATCATAGAGGGTACACAGGGCAGAGAGTCATATAATCTTTCCATTTCAAATAAGCACGCTCTGCTTATGATCCGATCTTCCCAGCCCGTGCAACTGTTAAGTAAAATTTAAGAATCTCTATTTGGAGATCCTTGTATTATTCAAGAAAAACATGTTCGAGTTGGGTAGAAATACGGTGGCCGCCAAAATTGACAAGAACAGCTGGAGCAGGGCTCTGCTCTCTCCGGGAGGCACAGGGCTCCACTATCAGCAAGCGGATGAAGCTGGAGAGAATCAAAGGGCTGCAGGAAAATGAAAGACAGCCCCACTGGACTGTTTTCCTTCAGCAGGCCTGGCCTGGACTGCGTGCCAGAGGCAGGGACTGCGTCTGGTTTATTTTGCCATCTCAGGGTCAAGTCTGGGATGAACTGAGGTGGTTTAGTTGATGGAATTAACAACTTTTTTAAATTTTCAGAAGACTGCAAGGAAGACAAAGGCCAGAAGAATGCAGCTGGCATAGAACATATCTTTTGCAGGAGACAGACACAGGGTTAGCATAGTAATTCAGTCATACACATGTCAGCTATTCAGCAGGCATGGGGGTCAAGAAACCTTGAAATGAGACTCTGATCTCAAATGGACTAGAAAGGAGAAGGGTCAGTGAGAAGGTGTCATTAAGCAACTTTCCAAGAGCGAAGATGGACTCAGGCCCTGGGGAATGAGGCTCAGGGCCAAAGGAAGGATGGGCCAGGGCTCTAGCCTGGGTCTCTGGGAAGGTTCTGGAACAAGGCAGGAGGCACGTGTGTCTGCCCCACAGCTAATGAGGGGGGAGTAGTGGGATGAGTGTGAGAGTGCGGGGAGACCACTGGGCCCTGGGTTCCTGGACTCTGTACCTCAAGTCCAATCCTGCACCTCCATCTTGCCCTGAAACCTTCGCCACTCGCAGCCTCCCCAAGGTCAGCCCATGCCAATTTCATCTTCTAGTTCTCCCCATCAAGACTCTGAGCAGTATATTCCTTCTTTCCACCCCACCCTTCTAAATCCTGTAGATTTGACGTTCAATACGCCCAGGGGCAGCAGACCTTCAGCCAGGCAGCCACCACCCCGGCTTAGCCACCTTCTCTCTGGCTGGGTTACAGCCACGGCCCCTGGCCTGGTCCCTCATCTCCTGCCTCTGTCCCCAGCCCCTTTGAGCCCTTCCTTGAGAGCTGTCCTTTGTGAAAGGGCCATCTGCCAAGTCACTAGCCTCTGGTCATGGGACCTGGTATGCAGGCTGGTAAGCACCCCTCAGAGCATAGCAGAAGTCGTGCAATGACTGCAAGGTCCGGTGTGTTTCAGTCAGTGTCCCCAAGACCTGGAGGCCACCTTCGGCTTAGAATAACCCGTGGAAAGTTTAACAGGAGGCCTCCATATGAAGGGTGTGGGCGGAGCAGGAAATGGATGGCTATGGGCTACAACAGAGGTCTGGTAGCCCCTGGGGTGGTGGAGAGGGCTGTGGTATACAGGGGTGACCTTTGGAAGGGGTGGGCGGGCAGGCAAAGGGGGCAGGGTGCGAGCTGGGAGGACAGGCCCCAAGGGAGCCAGGGCAGGGAACATGGAGGCCGAAAGGGTGGTGCAGCCCCGGGGCATGGGCAGGCAGAGAGGACCGAGGCCGCTCTGCTGTATAAGGAAGGACGCTGCCCTGTCCCTCTTGGGCAGTCTCTGTCCCCTCGTCTTTTCCACCCTGTGTCGGCTGCACCACCTCCTGGATTTGCTGGGCTCTTGTTTGCTGCTTTGCCCGACTCTTCCCTGGCCTGCACATCCCACTTCTTCTGCCCCCAGCGATAGTGGGTAGCGGCCACCTCAGCAAGGACTCTGGCTTTCCAGTCTGCAAACTGCCTGCCCCTGCCCCTGCTTTCCTCCGCCCTGCCCCAGCACAGTCTTCCTCCGTGATCTACTCCTGCTTTTCCACAGTCCTGGTGACTCCTAGAAAGACCCTGGTGAGACCCACTTACCGCTTCTGCTAACTGCTGTCCCTGGGCAGGAGCCCTAGGATACAGATTTAAAGTGCACTCAAATACTGACACCTGCAGTCCTACCACTGTGGTGGCCAGCCCGGCAGAGCTCGGCAGCTAGGCAGGGTCAGTCTGGTTAGTTCTTGGATGAGAGACTGCCTGGGAACACCAGGTGCTGTAGGCTTGGGAGACAGACCCGGCAGCCCACCCCCAAAAATGAATCCACCACTGAAAACCCTATGAACAGCATAGAAGCACTGACAATAGTGTTTCTCCTGTTGTACATAGGGTCACTGTGAGTCAGATACCGACTTGATGGCACCTAACAACAACAACAAGAAGAATTCCACATGGACCCGGAGAACAGATATGTGGAATTGAACTATATTCAGAAGGCAGCCATTTTCCATGTATCTACACAGCTGGATAATTTTACTAACCGACAGTAAGCTTCAGTGATTTAAAGTCCAAAGAGCTACATTAAAATTCAATCTTAAAAGGAGATTGTAGTAATGAGGCCACTTTAAGGGAACTGCTGTAGGGGGAACAACGGCTGCCTCATGCTCACCCTCTGATTCTCAACACTGGTGAGCGTGTTATCCTGAGTGACACAGAGACTTGGGTGTGGTTGGACGATTACCCTAGGTTATGTGGAGGGCCTTCTGTAAGCAAAGGCCACTCATGCGGGAGAAGACAGTCAGGAAAGAGAGGCACCCATGGGAGCTGGAATTGGAGATGGGCAAGGGGTCAAATGTGCAGGAGCTTCTGAGCTGAAGAAGGCAAGGAGCCCATCTCCCTGAGCATGAAAAATGACACCGCCTCACAGTGCCCTGAGACCCAGTGAGTGGGCTCTGACCAACACACCTAAGAGAATGTGTGCTACTTTTAGCCACTGGGGCTGGGGTTTAGCCCAGTTGGTAGAGTGCCACTCTGTGGTCTCTGAGGTCCTGGGTTCGATCTTCAGTACTGCAGATATGACAGAAGGACCTGGCATCCCACTCGCAATGCAGTCATCTCCCCAAAACAATTTGTCATAGAAAACCCCATGCAGAACAGAGAAGCACTGACATAGTGCCAGGCATGGCACAGTGTCAGGGAGTGTTTTGTTCTGTTCTGCATGGAGTCACTTATCAGTCAGACCTGATTTGATAGTACCAAACAACAACAAATTTTCAGCCACTAAATCTGGGGTACAATGGTACTAACAGAAAATGCCAACAGGAGGCAATGCAGATCTATTTTGACCTTGGGCAAGATCTATGATATTAGAACATTGGTTGCCCCTGGCTCAGTATCCGAAGATCCTGAGATCCAAATTTGACCAAATCTAACCATTGTTTGGACACAGAAAAGACTTCATATCAAACACGGTTAATTTTTCAGTTTTGGTAGAGATTATAGTGGCTGCATTATTTAAAAATTTAAATGCCCTTGCCTATCATTCTGATTTAATAATCTGAGAATTTAAAAATAATATGATTTCCCTTTTTTTTTGATGTTTATGTGTCTCCTAAAATTAAAGAGGGGCTGAGGTTTAGTTCAGGTGGTAGAGTGCCGCTCCGCACTCTCTCAGGACCCTGGTTCTGTCCTCAGCTCTGCACAAATGGGAGAAGGATGTGGCAATGACTTCCGAAGCAATCCCCAAACAATTAGCCACTGAAAACCCTATGAGGGTCGCCATAAGTTGGACCTGACTCAGTGACACCCAACAACAACAACAGAGTTAAAGAAGTTGATAGATATAAATAAATAAAAGCATATATTAGAAACATTATTAACTACTTTGCTAGATTAATTTCTGTCATCTCAGTATGCATTTATATAAATATACAGATAATACATACATATGTTAGTTAGGTGCCGTTGAGTTGGTATCCGACTTATAGCGACCCTACATACAACAGGTGAGACACTATTGTCAGTGATTCTCTGCTGTTCATAGGGTTTTCAATGGCGGATTGATTTTTGGGAGTGGGTTGCTTGGTCCTTCTCCCATACATACATGTATGCATATGCAAACACATACAAATGACATTACCTACATTTATCACTGTATATACATCAGATTTGTGACATCAAAATGTAGAACTATTAGTCATTAGTAAATAATACTATGAACACATGACTACTTTGTTGTTAGGTGCCGTCAAGTCGGTATCCGACTCATAGCGACCCTCATAGGGTTTTCAATGGCTGACTGTTTAGGGATTGTCTTGGGAGTGGATTGCCAGGTCCTTCTCCCATTTTTGCGGTGCTGGGAATTGAACTTGGGGCCTCAGAGACTGCAGCGCAGTGCTCTACCAACTGAGCTAAATCCCAGCCCCATAACTACTTTAGTTGTTCTAATTTTAGAAATAAGGATCTCTAAAAATACCTTGGAACTTTCTAAGAACCTGCCACACATTTTAACCAATACCTCTATTACAGGATATTCTAAATAATCCCCCTTGTGATTGTAATTTTCTTTTAGTATTCACCTCAACTTTAAACTAGGAAAGAACTCCTTGTCAGAATTGATTTCTAGAACACAAGTGTCCAATTTGCATTAAAATAGACTTCTAAATGACCTGGCTGTTTCCACATTAAATGTGGCTAAGCAGAGGGAGGGACCTTCTCCTGGAGCAGGTTGTCAGACTGCTCTTCTAAGTCACCTACAGAGAGCTGGCAAGCATCTCTGTCAGAATTAGATTCAAATGAACTTTCCTGTTATTTTTTTCTTTTCATCACACATGTCTTTTCCCATAGACAATTTTTATCAAAGTATGTTCACGATGCAATTCCTTTCTAAGTCTCTTACAGTTTTATTCATTTTCTTCAGTGTGGGTCAGTACAATTGGTCAGTCAAACATGCGTATGGATGAACGCACCAGCTTGGGAGATGAGTGCTGTGATCTACTGACAGGTTGTAGGAATTTTTAGCTTCTATTCTGGCTCAAGATTAAGGAATTGAAGAAAATCTTGAAGACTCAAGTTGCAATAGTGAAGGATTCTATGTGGAAAATATTAAATGACACAGGAAACATCAAAAGAAGATGGAAAGAATACACAGTCATTATGGCAAAAAGAATTTTTGGATGACCAGCCATTTCAAGTGGCTGCATATGATCAGCAATCAATGGTACTGAAGGAAGAAGTAGGAGCTACCTTAAGGAATTGGTGAAACACAAGCCTCCAGGAATTGATGGAATACACATAAAGATGTTTCAACAAACAGATGCAGCACTAGAGGTGCTAACATGTTTATGTCAACAGAATTGGAAAACAGCTGCCTGTCCAACTGAGTGGAAGAGATCCATATTTGTGCCTATTTCCAGGAAAGGAGATCCAATTGAATGTGGAAACTGTTGAATGATATTATTAATATCACGCACAAGCAAAATTTTGCTAAAGACCATTCAAAACTGACTACAGTAGTATATAGAAAAGGAACTGCAAGAAATCAAGCTGCATTCAGAAGAGGACATGGAACCAGGACATGATTGCTGATGTCAGATGGATATTAGCCAAAAGCAAAGAATCCACAAAGATGTCTGTCTGTGTTTTTTTGACTATGCAAAGGTATTTGATTGTGGATCATAACAAATTATGGATAACACTGTGAAGATTTGTGATACCAGAGCACTGAACTGTACTCATGAGGGATCTGTACATGGACCAGGAGGCAGTCGTTTGAACAGAACAAGGAAACACTGCCTGGTTTAAAGTCAAGAAAGGTGTGTGTCAAGGCTGTATCCTTTCACTGTACCTCTCCAATCTCTATGCTGAGAAAGTAATCAGAGAAGCTTGAATTTATGAAGAAGAATGTGGCATCAGGATTGGAGGAAGATTCATCAATAACCTGTGTTATGCAGATGGCATAATTCTGCTTGCTGAAAGTAAAGAGGATTTGAAACATTTACTGATGAAGATCAAAGAACATAGCCTTCAGTATGGATTGTGCCTCAACATTAACAAAACAAAAATCCTCACAATTAGGTCAGTACACAGCTTCATGATAAATGGAGAAAAGATTGAGGTTATCCAAGATTTTGCTTTACTTGGTTCCACAATCAACACCCATGGCAGCAGCAGTCAAGAAATTAAAAGACTCATTGCTTTGGGAAAAGCTGTTGCAAAAGATCTCTTTAAAGTGTTGAAAAGTAAAGATGTCATATTGAAGACGAAGGTATGCCTCACTCATGCCATGGTATTTTCAGTCACATCATATGGTTGTGAGATCTGGATGTTGAATAAAAGAGACAGGAGAAGAATTGGTGCTTGTGAATTATGGTGCTGGATATAAATATTGAATATACCATAAACTGCCAAAAGAACAAATAGATCTGTCCTAGAAGAAGTGCAACCAGAGTGCTCCTTGGAGGCATGGATGGCTAGACTGCATCTTATGTATTTTGGACATGTCGTCAGGAGGGACCAATCCCTGGAGAAGGACATCATGTTTGGGAGAGTACTGGGTCAACTAAAAAAGGAAGACCCTTAACTAGATGGATTGATACAGTGTCTGCAGTATTGGACTTAAACATAGAAAATTGTGTGCCTGGCACAGAATCTGGGAGTTTTTTTGTTCTGTTGTACATAAGGTCACTATGAATTAGACTCAATTCGATGGCATCTAACAACAACAGAAACAATTCTGGGATTTACTAAGAAAATAATGACAACAATAATGTCACTTAATTCAGAATCTCTATGAGTTATGTCACTTGAGATTGATAATTTCTGCTAGTTAATAAAGAATCCTTCCAGGTCGTTAGTCATATACATGAACGAAAAAGTTATTGGGAAGTACAGTACAAGGTAAAGCTCATTGTTCAGAATAAGATGAGAAAACACATCAAATCTGCAAACTCCTCCCTGGGTTTAGAGGGTGGGAAGGTCAGAAAAATCTGGTTCAGTGGTTTGATTTGGCTGGGTGCACATTGTACACATTTGCACACTGTGTGAGAAATGTACTTCTAGTGAGTTCTGGGGAGGACCAGGCAACCCACTCCCAAAAATCAATCCGCCATTGAAAACCCTATGAACAGCAGAGAAGCACTGACAAAGTGTTTCGCCTGTTGTATGTAGGGTTGCTATGAGTTGGATACAGACTCGATGGCACACAACAACAACAACAACAACAACAACAACAACAACAACAGTGAGTTCTGAATTCGGGATGAGACTTTCTTGCATATGCTGTCTCTCATTCTCTCTCTCTCTCTCCTTTTTCTCTCTGTTTTCTTCACCACCCCACTCACTCCCTGGCCACAACTTCTCTTTCATCTGTGATCTCCAGTCCTCTTCCTGCTCTTGAACTTCCTCAGAGGCTGGCCACCATGACGATCTCCTCCTGGCTCATTATTTAAAAATCACCTGTGTGTTGATTCCCACATTGATATATCTGGACTTCAAATTTTAGATATATAAAAAAATCCTTCATATTTGCATTCAATTGTCAAATTTGCATATCAAAGCCAACCACTTAACCACTTAGTTAACAAGGTAAACGTCAGTAGAACCAGAGCAAATTCAGTTCTGACCACTCCAGGGTCAGAAAATGAGTCTCTCTGGGTTAGAGAACCAATGGATCTACCACAGGAAGTCGGGATTCACTTGGGCTTAGAGGACTTCTGCCTTCAGCCATAGCAGCAATCACCACCCCCCAAAAAAACTCTGAGAGCATATGTTGTCTATGAAAATGCACCTTTAAGAAAAATCAAAGCCCTCCACTTCTGTGCTGCAAACAAGATCAGGACTCCTCAGTTCTTCTCATAAAGAAATCCTGCACCTGCTTTGTATCTTCCCTACTTGAACCTTGCACAGAAGGCGTAGGTACAGATGTGCTAGAGGTGGGGGAGCCCGGATCCTAGGTGCTTATCAGCCAGGTCTTCTAATTGCAAAGATATTAAATGGCCTTGCATATTCAGACATGTTCAAATAGCATTGCCCTATGGAGATTAAGAGTTTATGAGATTAAATTACAGTTTTTACCTTTGTGCACTGTAGGAAAATAAACATGGAAAGAGGGAAAACGCTTAATTGACATTTGCACTTTTATAATCTCTACCATAAGCATCAATATCATAGACTGCAGTATCCCATGTGTACGTTTAATTCTAATGGAAATAATGTGAACTAATTTTGCCGAAAGAGCTCTTTAATTATCTCTATTGGAAAAACTTCAGCGAAAGGCAAAGTTCAAATACTAAGCTAATTTATAGTGGTTGGGAAATGCTTAATGCCTAAAAACAGCAAAATAAATTTAGATTTATTATAGGTAATAATGGATAATCACAACCATTCCAATATATTCCATGATGGCATAACATTACATAAGCTACATTATATTTATTATGAACATCTGGCAGACTGTACTCTATTCAGATAACTTTAATTAAACCAGCCTCCGAGCTCTCATATAATGCAACGGCAGCTCTGAAGAGAAGGAGAACAGCCCAGCATATTCATGAATGGCTCAGCCTCAGAAGGCTGTCAACCTAGAGATTCGTGAACTGCTTCCTTACCGTAGTAGTTTGCGCAACCCCCTTAATTTCAGACCTAGAACTGTGACCCCTGAAATGCAGTTAAGTCCACCCCCTTAAAAACCAGTGTGTTGAGAACACTTCAGTCATTAAGTATTGAGTAGCATCTTCCATCTTGAGTAGCAAGATGGCTTCCAACCATCTTGTGAGGATCTTATTCCTTCCCCAATGGTGGGCTGTTGCTCAAAGGTTGTGAGGAAGCAGGGAAGAGATTGGACCATCCCGTCCTCCTCCCCAAGCAATGGAAGGCACAGGATGGGTCTGGGTGGAGGGCAGGAATGGAGGTGGGTGCATATGGAGAGATTGTCAGACAGTAGATATCTCCTCAGTCCCATCCCAGGCCCCAAACTATCCCAGCTTCTGGGCATACAGAACTGAACGACACAAAGGCTGTCCTCTCCATAATGGCTCTGGAACTGCAATGGAGAAGGAAACAATATGCCACCTGGAGAAGGTGTGTGCTCCTAACAGGCACCGAGGAGAACAAGGAAGCAGGGCTGAAGATGGAAATGGAGGGAGCAGGGAAACTAGAGATGTCGAGGCCAGAGAGGCCACTACTCCAAAGATGGTGCCCCGGAAAGACTTTGCCCTTGTCAGGCAGGTTATCCCACATAAGCACGCATATGTGAGCAGACACACATGCACACATAGATGTGTGCATGAATCCTCAGACATGGATGCACACACACACACACACACACACACACACACACACACATACACACCCCTAACCCCCCACACACAGATCCCAGTCCATCTTGAGAATGATGTTATAAAGAAATATGAAAAGCTTTCAACAACAGTGCTTTGTTCTTGGGTCCCTGGCTAAACTGAGAGAGAGAGAAAAGTTCCTGCTCTCCTTGGAAGCAGAACATTTTTCCCTCCAAATGTAATATCATAGTAAATCCAGCATAAAGATAGATAAAAAGCAGAGGAGCTTTGGCTGAGGCCTGGATAGAATCCAGGGACTTGCTGTGCTGGAGTTTCTCAGGATTATTATTAATTTTTTTTGAGTGTGAAAGATATGACTTGTACAATAACTTCTTGCTCTTCTCTCCAAAATTTTGAAAGAACAGATCTGATAGGTGAGATTACCAATGACATCCATTTAACATATAAAATAATTAGTAACATTTTGAAAGATTGAGAGAAAAATGAAAGTATGAGTCTTATGGACAGAGACCCAGAGCAATCCTCAAAACATAGCCTGGGATTCATCTCTGGAACACCATGAAACCATGGCTCCAACATGGAGGCATGTTGGTGGCAAACAATGAGAATCAAGTTCAGAATAAGAGCTGACTTTTCACTTAAATGGGTAGGAAGGGAAATGATACATAAAGGGACCCAGGTTTTGAAGAATATGATTGACTATTAGTGCAATTTAGGAAAATCATGTCTATTCTTCTCTATTTTTTTTCTGGAAAGAAAACATGAATTCAAAGACAGAATAAAATCAGCATCCTGAAGAAGTAGAGGAAATCCACGCCTAGTAACAAAACTACAAGGGATCTCCTTGAGGTTCAAAATTAATCTGAAGACGTGGCTGAGCTGATATGTTAATGGCTCTTTCCTTCAAGGGTAGAAATGCCTAAAGACATTAAAATGGACAAGCACATACCTTTCCAAAAGGAAATCATCAACAGATTTGATTTATATTTTTGTCATAAATTCACATCAAATTTCTAGAGCAAATTCTTCAGTAGGCTATTTGGAGACCAGTAGAGAACTAGCCAAAATCACCAAAACTGGCATGGGATCCCTAGAAACGAGCCTTGTTCAGGGGATCTTACCTGTGTGGGTGACGTCACGAGAGTATAAAAAGGTGAGTGCTGTGAACACAGTTCTGATGAATTCTAAAATAATGGGATGGAGTCTTTCATGACATCCTCTGGAATTCCATAAGGAACAGAAGGCATCCTCAGCATGGAGTTAGGAGAAGTTTTTGCTAGTTACAAAACTATTCTCAAGGAATATTGATTAATCGACCAAAGTCAATTCAGATGAATGGCTCAGAGTATGTGCCATTGGAACAAATACATTCACATATTCATTTGTGGGTCAAAAGAATACCTTAAGATACTTTTAAAATGTGTGTATATAATCAAATCCAGAAAGATTAGACAAAATAACAGCTGATTCAAGCAGAGATACTAACTTCTTGACAAGCTGGAAGTAAGATTAAAGGCTAAACAAAATATCCTGCATGTGCTGGGGGAATTCATCTCGCACAGGTTTGAATGGAGAATCTGAATTTTCTGGGGATGAAGCATTTGGGGGGAGAAAGCATTGGGGTGAGAGCTTGTTCAAAGCCCCTGTCCTATCTTAAAACAAGAAGAGAGTACATGTTGAAAAATAATTGCAGATAAGTCTGATAGGTGAGTTGGGGCAAATGGCAAAGAGCCAAGTTGAATGCTGGGGTGGCCCTCGTGCCAGGAGATAGCACAGAGCCATGGAGATTGTTGGTGAGATCCGTTCTGTAGGAAGCCCAGAAATTCCCTGAGGAAACAAAAATAAGTGGTGCATGCCTCTGTAAGTTTGTGATCCAAAGGAAATTTTGAAGAAAGCCAGAGACAATGATGAAGGAATTATGTGGCCCCATGGCATGGGAGGCAGCTGGCCTGATAGTATGAAGAGGGCTGGGTCCTACCCGTACCACATGGATCCAGAGGGACCCCCAAAAATGGCTGTAAGGGAGCCCAGCAATGGGCCCCAGCGAATCAGACCATCACAGCCTCTGGAGGAGAAATTGAGAGACAGCAAGAGCCAGGGACACAGTTCCACAGGTCTTTTCCTCATGTTTATGCGTCCGCCCCCATGCGGCACACGGCTCAGGTGCCTTCTGGCTTTGTCACCCAAACGGGACCTGAGGCTCTCTGTCCATTTCAGGCAGTCATCATGAGCCTCCAAGTGAGGGACTCGTGAAAATCCAGCCTCACCCCTCAGTGTGCCCCTTCGAGGACAATGCTAGAGAATCCTGTTCCTCCCTTTGAAGGAGTTCCTGACCTCCAGATTCCCACCTACTGTCGACTTCCCAGACTCCTCAGGGTTCATGCAGCTGCCAGCTTGCCCAAGCTGCTTTATGTTCCTCCAGGGCCCCCTCCTTGATCCCAGACTGAATTTACTCTTAGAATGGAAGGCAGGGCAATGGTCAGTTGTGGTGCAGTGACTTGATGGCAGAATCCAGACCTTCACAAACCAGAATGTGAGGATCTCATGCAATTCCATCTACCTGGATATGGAGAGAGCTCTGAGCTGTTGAACCTGGGCGAGAAGGAAGCACCTCTAAGGTCGGCTGTCTCTGGTGCCTGTTGCTAGAAGGTGATGCAGCCTTTCTGTCAGCAGTGGCTCCAAATCCATCAGTGTTCTAGAAATTCTACTGGTGACACTGAGACACATTTGTCTCGTGGAAAATGAGGTGAAATTCTGCTGCTCAAAGCTCAATTCTGTACAAGAGAATTATAGACAAGAGGATCAGTGAAATCTTCACACAAACAAATGTTGCAGTGATGTACTAGGTTGTTGCTGTTGTTAGGCGCTACCGAGTCAGGTCTGACTCACAGCAACTCTGTGTACAACAGATAGAATTACTCACAGACACCACGGCATGAACATGATCTTGTTTATGTTTAAACCTATTTTTTTAGACACTGAATCAATCCATCTAGTTGAGGGTCTTCCTTTTCTGTTACTGAATTATCACTTTCCCAAACATGATGTCCTTCTCCAGGGATTGGTCCCTCCTGACAACATATCCAAAATATGTAAAACACAGTCTAGCCATCCTTGCCTCCAAGGAGCACTCTGGTTGCACTTCCTCTAGGATGGATCTGTTGGTTCTTTCAATATTCATCCCCAGCACCATGATTCAAAAACATCAATTCTTCCCTTGTGTCCCTTATTCAACATCCAGCTTTCACAACCATATGATGCAACTGAAAATGCCATGGCATGAGTCAGGCGCACCTCCGTCTTCCATGTGACATCTTGACTTTTCAACATGTTAAAGAGGTCTTTTACAAGAGCTTTTCCCAATGCATTGTGTCTTTTGATTTCTTTTTTCTTTTCTTTTCTTTTTTCTTTTTTTTTTTTTGGTGCCATGCTTTTATTCAAATGAAAGGGGGAAAACTACACTGTGGCAGAAGTAGCAGTATGACAGTATTTTACAGCATAGCATCGTTTTAAAAACCTGTAAGCAACGCGCTAGGGTGGGGAGAGAAGCGCACCACACACCGTATGCTGCCCGACAGTGTCCATGGAGTCGTCATTAAATAGCTCGCTTTGGCTTAAAACAGCCAAATAAAAACTGTAACAGTCATTCTAAAACAAAGCTGAAAACCCGAGAGGGATGAAGAGCTTCCCACAGCTGTGTCTAACAGCAGAATCGGACAGGCTACACTGTAACTACCACACGGGTTTGACTGCTGCTTCTGTGGGTGTTGATTGCAGAACTAAGTAAAACAAAATCTTGGACAAACTCCATCTCTTCTCCATTTACCGAGAAGTTGCATAAGAATTTTTGGTTGTTATTGATGTTGAGGCGCATCCCATACTGAAGGCTGTTCTCTGATCTTCATCAGTAAATATTTCAAATCCTCTTCAGCTTCAGTAAGCAAATGTACTAGGTTGTTGGTGTTGTTGGGTCTCATCAAGTCGGTGTCCCGATTTTTGCCTCTGGTGGGCATTCTTTTCAGTAGGAAACCAGGTTTCCCTGTGTTTCCACATTGTATTCATTTTAGCTGGTCAATGATTACATTTTCATACAAGGAGCGAAAGCGCATTTGTCCCAAGTTCAAAGCCTAGAGAAAAACTGTACTTGTATCGATGAAATTTTTAAAGTGATCTAAATTATGCTAAAAATAATTTAGATATTTTGGGAAGGCAATAGGAAATCTTGATATTTAGCTGGTGCTTTTGAAGGCTTTGGGCTGGGATTTAGCTCAGTTGGTAGAGCGCCGCTCTGCAGTCTCTAAGGTTCTGGGTTTGATTCCTAGCACAGCAAAAATGGGAGAAGGACATGGCAACCCACTCCCAAGGCAATCCTGAAAACAATCTGCCATTGAAAACCCTATGAGCGTTGCTATGAGTCAGACATGACTCGATGGCACCTAACAACAACATTGGAAGGCTTTATATGTTTTATGAACCATCAGTTTGCTTGCAAAATTCTGATGAATAAAAGCATGTTGACGTCACAATGCGTTTCCCCTTACAGGCCTTTTGGAGGCGCTGCAGTGACTTGTATTTTACTTCCGTTCTACCTTTCACCTTATTTACAAAGGAAGAAGTTAGACTTTACATTTTATGAGAACTTCTGATGAGATATCACAAAACCCAGTTTCTGCAGGGTTGCTGGGATTGAGTGCTCTGAGAACAGAGCACGGTAACCGAAGCTGCCTTCTTTATGCGGGATCTGCAGAAACACCAGACACGTGGCCGCTGGTCCTCATGGGAGGCAGAGCTCCATCTTCCTGCCCTATTCAGGCACTGTGTCCACGCTGAGACCCCTTCCTTCTTCCCTTGGGGAGGATTCCAGTACCAGGTACAGATGAAAGATTTGACTCAGTCCTTTTTTTTTTTTTTTCCTTCGGTACTGGGGGTTGAACCCAGGGTCTCACACCTGCATGCTCTGCAAGTGCTAGACTACTGAGATGCACCCCCAGCCCATTTTGTTACTTCTTGAGACAGGGTCTCACTAAATTATGCAGACTGCTTCTGGTCTTGAACTTGCAATCTTCCTGCCCCCGCCTCCCGAGCCAAGCCACTGGGATTATAGGTGTGCATTCTATAGGCGTCATTCTTGAAGACCTTCTTTAAGGGACTCTTTCCTCTTGCAAGCCCCTCATTTCCTTGTCCATTCCAGGAAGTCTTCCATCTTTGCTGGCCTCTGTCGCCTGTACCTCAGTCCTTGCTGAGGTCAGGGATGGCCAGAAGTGTTCACTCCATTGTTCCTCCCCCCTGGGTCTGCTGTTCCCGTCACTGAGTTGCACAGCTGTGCTGTCAGGCCCACACTCACTCCGAAGAGCATTTATGTTCTGCTTCGGTCTACATTTTGTAATGCAAGGAGTGACCCTCTCAAACCCTGCACTCTTTGCCTCGTAATATTCCAACCTTAAGTCTATTCAGTTGTTGTTATTAGGTGCTGTTGAGTTGTGTCCGACTCATAGTGATCCTCATAGGGTTTGCAATGGCTGATTGTTTCACGATTGCCTCATGAATAGTTTGCCATATCCTTCTCCCATAGAAAATTATGCCTATCCCAAATTTTATATCCACATAGTGGTTGTTGTTAGGTGCCATAATAACCCTGTGTACAACAGGGGAAACACTACTGTCAGTGCTTGTCTGCTGTTCAAGGGGTTTTCAATGGCAGATTGATTTTTGGGAGGTGGTTGCCAGGTCCTTCTCCCAAGCCTACAGCTTCTGGTGTTCCCAGGCGGTCTCCCATCCAAGTACTAGCCAGGCCCGACCCTGCTTAGCTTCAGAGAGCTGACAGAATGGGATGCCACAGGGCTACGGCTGCAGGCATTTATTCAGTAATATTCCAATACTGCCTCCTAGTATTCCAATCTTAAGTCCATTCAGTCATATCTGCCCCTGAGCAAGGGAAGCCTAAGGACTCTTGAGAAAAATCACATAGCTATGCGATCTACAAACCAAACTCCGCCTTCACCCTGTTTCTGTTTGCTGAAGTGGGGCTCCCTTCTTCTTACCAAAGTTTCAGGAAAAGAGAGCAGCCTCAGCTTCCCTGAGACAATGCCTGTAGCCCCGGCTCCACGCCTGTGAAAACACTGCCATTGTTGCCATGCCAGGGCTCAGCCCGTGCTCCACCCGCAGAAGCCAATCAGTGGCGAGGGAGGGCGGGTAGAGAAGGCAACTCTGGGAAGCCACGGGAGGGCTGACGGGAAGATGGCGGCTACCAGCGTAAGGGCCCTGGTTCTGCGAATCTGAACCAGACAGGCTCTTACAGAAGAAGGCTGCTCGCATACTGGTGGGCACCTTCTCACAAATGAGGTTTGTGGAGAGATGACGCCCATCTGACCTTAAAAACCTAGACACAAGATGTTTTCCCATTCTGCAAATCTCAAGAAAAAGAGTGATTGCTTTTGCCAAAAACCATTATTTTCTCAGCCCATTGTTACCACTGATCAGTTTGCCAGTGGGTAGTTCCTGCCCTATTATCCCAGGGACAATCTGGAGTGGCAGCTCCCCAGGGACCCTATTGGCGACCATAGCACTCACGGTAATGAAAGGAACTGTAGCTCATTTTATTATTGTGAGAGGCAGGATCAGGCGAAGTTAGCTGCGGAGTTGGGCCTGCTGTGGGAGAGATTTGTTCTTAAGTTTGGCTTCACCATCAGTGAACATTTTGGCCCCTTGTTATTTTTTAATTAAAAAAAATATTTTTAATACATATTTTTAAATTTATTTTTAAAATTTCATCCTCTTTTGTTAAGTTAAAGCCCAAGGAGACCTGCTTCTCCGGTCCTCTCTGAAGCAAACAGCAGCAGGAACAAACAAGGAAGGATGTGGTAGGAGGGCTGCATGGCGTCCATGGGAGAAAATCTGGGAGGGAGCCAGAGAGGGTCAGGAAGACGCCAGGCTACTGCCAGACTCCAAGTCTCACAGAGTTCAGTGATGGACAGGAGGGGGCCACCAAAGCTTCTTCAGAGGACAGGGCCTGCCTCAGTCTCCCTATTTCCTCAGCCAACAGTGGAGAGCAACCTGTGGATGAGTGGCTTGGGGGGGGGCACAAGGAGGGGGTTCCAGAGCTCAGCAGAGTGACCTCAGATGCTGCTGGCCCTACTGCTGGACTGCCAGGACCACCCTCAAAGCCTCCACAAATGTGGCGTCTTTCTTTCAACCTCTGTGGCCTTTTATGTGACCCCTCCTTGAGGTTGGCCATGGGACCTTGGCCTTTCTGACCATCACTCCCTCTGCCTTCCCCTCCCGGCTTTCCAGCCGCTCCTCACTCTGCTTGTCCTTTGGGATGACCGGGAGCTTTACCTTCCACATACACAGCCACTCTCAATAAGATGTGGAATGGCCACTCTTTGTGGCTGTCACCGTGTATCTGGAAAAATCACTGACTGGTCTCATTTCTCAAGGCTCTTTAGTAGTCCCTCTGGACTTGCCAAGTAGCCAACTCAATGAAAATGATCATCACTTTGAGACTTGTTTTCTGCAGTCTCTTTCTTTTCCTTTCACATTGTATTGGCTGAGACCCCCAGGAAGCACTGTTGAGGAAAAATAAGGGTCATTTTCTTGCTTTTTACATTAATTAGATTTTCACTGTTTCCTTGTTAATTCTGGTGCTTCAGATTGGATTACAGTGGGTTTACTTTTTCATGTGAACAACAGGGTCTTTCTGTATCAATTTTTGCTAAAGAATTGAAAAGAAATAAGGTCTTAAATTTATTGAATGTCTTTCTCATGTATTAATAAAATCATCTATTGTAACTATCGTGACAAAACATTTTCTTGGAATTACAATCAACACCTATGGAAGCAGCAGTCAAGAAATCAAAAGATGTACTGCATTGGAAAAAGCTAGGGCAAAGGACCTCTTTAAAGTGTTGAAAAGTTTTGGTGCACATTGAAGATAAAGATGCGGCTGACTCATGTCATAGTATTTTCAATCACATTATATGATTGTGAAAGCTGGACATTGAATAAGGGAGACCAGAGAAGAATTGATGCTTTTGAATTATAGTGTTGGAGACAAATATTGAATATCCCATAGAGTGTCAAAAGAACCAACAGATTCATCCTAGAAGAAGTGCAACCAGAGTGCTCCTTGGAAGCAAGTACAGCTAGACTGTGTCTTATGTATTTTGGACATGTAGTCAATAGGGACCAATCCCTGGAGAAAGGCATCATGTTTGAGAGAGTGACAGGTCAACGAAAGAAAGGAAGTCCCTCAAATAGATGGATTGACACAGGGCCTGCACCAATGGGCTTAACATAAAAAAGATGGTGTGCATGGCACAGAATTGGAGAGTTTCAGTCTGTTCTATGTAGGGTCACTGTGAGTTGGACTCAAGGGCACATAACAACAATAACCATTTAATTGCATACAGTATGTTTACATTTAACATAAAAATACCTTCTTTGCCACTTGAAAACATATACACACATGTGCACATACACACACACACACACACACCCCTACATATACACATACACAGGACTGTGTTTTGTGTTTTGGTTTTTTTTTTTTTTTTTTTTGCTAATATTTGGGATTCTTGTTAAAGTGGCTTCAAAACAAAATGAGTTAGAACTATTCTTTTTATTAAAGTTGAAAAAGAGTTGTCTGTCTCACAGATGTATAATTTCCCTCAAGTTTCTCCAAGTCTGGTTCTTCTGAAGAAACATGTACCATTGTCTAACAGGCAAATTTGTGATAACTTTTACAGTTTTGTCTCAGTCATTAAGCTGTCTAACTTTCAAACAAAATTTATGACTATTTTTCCCTGACAAAAACACACAAAACAAAATCCCATTCATTTACTTTTTATTTTTATTACATTGAAGATTAATTTGGGAATAATTAATAATTTGGGGACTAATATTGTTCTGTGATGTTTTCCTATTGGAAAAAGTAGCCTTTCTTACGGTGAGTACTTTTATGTGATTCACTAGAGTATTCCAGTCTTTTTTTTTTTTTTTTTTTTTTTTTTTTTTTTTTTTTTTTTTTTTTTTTTTTTTTTTTTTTTTTTACAGTGCTGAGGATGGGAGCCAGGGCCTTACCCAGGACCTTGTGCATGCTAGCAAGTGCTGTGATGCTGAGCTATGCCCCCACTCTTCCAGTCTTGTTTCTGTAATTCCTTCCCTTCTGTGGTCATATTGATTCCTAAGTAGTACATGGTTCTGTTACTATTGTGAGATTTTTTCCATAATATTGGCTATATTTATTTTGCCACCAGAGCTCTTAATTCTGCCAGTTGATCTCTTTGAATTTTACAAATGGAAACTCACATGAATAATTCACACATAAATTTGTTTTTATGCATAGTATTTCCAATTTAATTTTTTTCTCTATGGGTGGTTGTATCCATTCATATTAAATAATCCTGGTAGAAGAAATGTGTAAATAATTTTTCCTTTCTAAGCTAATGAATCTTAGTTTAAGAAAGATCTGGCACAGTGGTGCATGCTTGTAATCCCAGAGACTCAGGAGGCTTAGGCAGGAGAATTACAAGTTCAAGGCAGGGACAACCTATGTAATTTAGCAAGACTCTGTCTCAAAATTTAAAAAAGAGTAAAAAGTGGGCTAGGAGTGCAGCTTAGTGTTAGAGAGCTTGCAAAGCATGTGTAATACCTTGGGCTCAGCCCTCTAGCACAGAAAAAAAGGATTATTTCCTTTTCCCTATTAGTTTTGTAACCACCAATAATTTTGTAATTCATTATCAGACATAGAAGTTAAATTTGTTGTTATTATGTGGCGTCGAGTCGGTATCCAACTCATAGTGACCCTCATAGGGTTTTCAATGGCAGACTGTTTCGGGATTGCCTTGGGAGTGGGTTGCCACATCCTTCTCCCATTTTTGTGGTGCTGGGAATCAAACTCAGGACCTCAGAGACTGCAGCGCAGAGCTCTACCAACTGAGCTAAATCCCAGCCCAGAAGTTAAATTGAAAGACATTTATTCCCATAACTTTGTGATATTGGTAATAGCTCTCATTTTATATACTGATATGGTATCATGAATCAATAGTTTTCCCAGGAGTGAGCCATGTTTTATTTCTGCTGAATATTTACTTGTGAAGAAGGTTTTCTTTTTTTTTTAATTTGCTACATTTGACTTAACAGTATTGTATCTTGTGTTTTGAATCTTAACTCATAACTGTGGTTGACTGATTTTCTTTATTGGAATCACTTGGTTTTGATAACTGCTAAAAATTGGTATTGGGCAATATTTATTCATTTGAAGTTTTGAAGGCATTAAAATAGATTGGGAACTTGCTATTTATTTGGTTTAGAAGTCAGAAGTAATTTGGTTTTCAATGAGCTAGCTACAGTGCCTTGAAGGTAATGCCTTGACAGCATTTAATTTTTCCAGTCTTTTTGCTTCAATGTTTTGTCTTAAAATTCTAACCAGTTTAAAAGTGTATAAAAATATAGGCTATATGATTTGATAGCTTTATTAAGATATGTTTAACATGCAGTAAACTACACATACTTAAAATGTACAACTTGATAAATTCAGACACATGGTTACATCTACAAAACCATCACCAGAATCAAAACAATGTCCTCATGTCTTTCTGTTCCCCTTTCTTCTGCCTTTCGCCACAGTAATCCTCCAGAGAAGCCTTCAGTCTACTTTAATCTGTCAGTATAAATCAGTTTACATTATCCAGTGTTTTAATAATGGAAGCATACAGTATATATTCTGTTTTATCTGGTTTCTTTTACTCAACATAATTATTGTGAAACTCAAATCTGTTCCTAAGCATTCAATATTCATTCATTTGTATCGCTGAGCAGGGTTTCATTGTGTGGTTACACCAGGATTTGTTTATTTATTTACCTGTTGAGGTCCATTGGACTTGTTTCCATTTGAGGCCATTACAGATAAATCTACCAGGACCATTCATGTATAAGTTAGTCTTTGTATGAACATACATTTCATTTCATCTTGGGAAAACAGCTAGAGGTAAGATGGCTAGGACATGTGGTAGGGACCATGTACGTATTAAGATACTTTCAAATTGTTTTCAAAATTAGTTACATGAGTTTGCATTCTTATTGCCAGGTTCGAGTACCAGTTCCACCCCATCTTCATGAACTACTGGCTAGGATTTAGCTCAGTTGGTAGAGCACTGCTCCACACTCTGTGAGGACCTGGGCTCAATCCCCAGCACTGCAAAAGTGGGAGAAGGGTGTGGCAGTCCAATCCCAAAGCAATCGAAAACAATCAGCCATTGAACACCCTCTGAGGGTCCAACTCCACAGCACCTAACAACAGCAATAGATGTGTAGTGGCTTCATGGTTTTTATAACTGACATTTCCCTACATTGTAGTTGTGTTAGTTTTTCTTTGCTGTGACAATATACCTAAGAAAAACAACTTCAAGGCAGAAAGATTTATTTTGAATCACAGTTCTAGAGATTTCAGTCCATGGTTGGCTGGTTGCATTACTTTCAGGTCCGTGGCAAGGCAATAAAATCATGGCAGAGGGTGCATGGAGGAAAGTTGCTCACCTCGGGGCAGCCAGGGAGCAGAGAGACAAGAAGGGGGCAGGGCAAGATACACCATCAGGGGCCCACTTCCTCCAACCAGGCCCAATCCCTTCGTGTCTCCACTTCCCAATAACGCCATCAATTTAGAAATCTGTAAGTGGATTAATCCATTGATTGGGTCAGAGTCATTATGATCTAAACACCTTTCAAATAATTAGATTCAGCTCTTGGGAATCAGGACTTCAACACAGGAGCCTTTCTAGGGACACTTCATGTCCAAACTATAACAGTGGTTATAACTTTCATTATTAGATGTTCAGAAGGTCAAAAATTGCCTAATTCCCACACACAGAAGTTGGTGCTGATTGAAAGGTTGATTTCAGCTGGAGATACCTACTAGGGACCTCAGTTTTTCTGAGTTCTTATGGAAGTTTCTGGAGGAATGATAGAGAGAAATAGGTTACTTAAAGAACTAATGATGGAAAAGTTTTCAAGTCCTAAGAGGAATGGCCCCCACACATCTGTCAGATATAGTGTCAGAAAATGAGCCTCCCAGATTGGAAGGCACTCAAAGGCTGCTGGGAAAGAGTTGCCTCCTCAAAGTAGACTCTACCTTAGTGATGGAAATGGATTGAAGCCCCAAGGACCTCCATTTGCCGATGTGAGGAGAAATAACTGCAAACATCCATCAATAATTGGAACAGAGAATGTACCTAGTATGAATCTAGAAAATTAGAAATTAAAAGAGAAATAGAACACATAAACATTGACATTCTAGGCATCAGTGAACTAAAATGGACTGGAATAGTCCACTTTGAGTCAGATAATAATATGGTCTACTGTGCTTGGAATGATAAATTAAAGAGGTATGGGGTTGCAGTCATCATCAAAAAGACTTTTCAAGATCAGGCCTGAAGTAATAAAATGATATCCATATATTTACAAGAAAGGCCAGTTAATAAAACTATTATTCAAATTTATGCACCTACCACCAAGGCCACAAATGAACATAGGGAAGATTTCTACCAGCGTCTGCAATCTGAAATAGATTGAATGAGCAATCAAGATATACTGGTAATTACTAGTGATTGGAATGCAAAAGCTGGAAACAAAGAAGACGGCTCAGTAGTCAGAAAATATGGCCTCAGTGACAGAAATAATACTGGAGATCACATGGTAGAATTTTGTCAAACCAATGACCTCTTCATAACAAATACATTTTTTTACCAACACAAATATCAACTACGCATATACAAGGACTTCACCAGATGGAACATAGGGGAACCAAATTGACTACATTTGTGGAAAAAGATGATGGAAAAGCTCAATATCAAATGTCAAAACATGACCAGATGATGATTGTGGATCAGACCATCAACTGCTCATAGGCAGGTTCAAACTGAAACTGAAGAAAATTAGAACGAGTATATGAGAGCCAAAGTTAGATCTTGAGTATATCCCCCCTGAGTTCAAAGACCACCTCAAGAACAGGTTTAATGCATTAGGCACAAATGATAGAAAACTAGATGAGTTGTGGCATGACATCATAGATATCATTCATGAGGAAAGCAAAAGGTTATTAAAAAACAGAAAAAAAAGAAAAGAAAAGAGCAAATTACTTATAAAAAGAGACTCTGAAACTTGCCCTTGAATGTTGACCAGCTAAAGTAAAAGGAAGACATGATGAAGTTAAGGAACTAAAAAGAAGATTTCAAAAGTTAACTTAAAGAGATAAAATTAAATATTTTAATGACATGTGCAAACAGCTGGAGAAAAAAATCAAAGGGAAGAACATGTTGTTTTTCTTAAACTTAAAGAAGTGAAGAAAAAATTCAAGCCTCAAGTGGCAATAGTGAAAGATTCTACAGGAAAAATATTAAATGACACAGGAAACATTAAAAGAAGATGGAAGGAATACACAGTCATTACACACAAAAAAAATTGGTGAATAATCAACCATTTCAAGAGGTTGCATATGATGAGGAACCAGTGGTATTGAGGATGAAGTGGAAGCTGCCTTGAAGGAATTGGTGAAACACAAAACTCCAGGAATTGATGGAATACCAATAGAGATGTATCAACAAACAGATGCAGCACTGGAGGTGCTAACATGTTTATGCCAAAAGACTTGGAAAACAGCTACCTGGCCAACTGACTGGAAGAGATCCATATTTGTGCTTATTCCAAAGAAAGGGGATCCAGCTGAATGGGGAAACTATCAAATGATATTAATAACATACACAAGGAAGGTTTTACTAAAGATCATTCAAAAGTGACTGCAGCTATATATAGACGGACAACTGCTAGAAAATCAAGCCAGATTCACAGAGTGTAGGAAACCAGGGTTTTCAATGCTCATGTCAGATAGATGTTAGCTGAAAGCAGAGAATATCAGAAAGATGTCTATGTGTGTGTTATCCACTATGCAAAGGCATTTGACTGTGTGGACCATAACAAATTATAGATGACACTGGGAAGAGTGGTAATACCAGAGCACCTAATTGTAATCATGAGGAATCTGTGCATGGACCAGGCAGTTGTTTGAACAGAGCAAGGTACTGCCTGGTTTAAAGTCGGGAAAGGTGTGTGTCAGAGCTGTATATTTTCACCATATCCCTTCAATTTCTATGCTGAGCAAATAATCCAAGAAGCTGGGCTTTATGAAGAAGAATGTGGCATCAGGATTGGAGGAAGACTCATTAACAGCCTGCATTGTGCAGATGACACAGTTCTGCTTGCTGAAAGTGAAGAGGATTTGAAACATTTACTGATGAAGATCGAAGAACACAGCCTTCAGTATGGATTGCAAATAAACACCAACAAAACAAAATTCCTCACAACTGGGTTAGTACCCAACTTCATGATAAATGGAGAAATGACTGGGGTTGTCCCCAGTTTTGCTTTACTTGTTCCCACAATCAACACACATCGACACAGCAGTCAAGAAATCAAAAGATGCATTGCCTTGGGAAAAGCTGTGGCAAAAGATCTCTTTAAGGAACTGAAAATTAAAAATGTCACATTGAAGATGATGGTGCGCCTGACTCATGCCATGGTATTTTCAATCTCATCATATGGTTGTGAAAGCTGGACATTGAATAAGGGAAATAGGAGAAGAATTGATGCTTTTGAATTTTGGTGCTGGAGATGAATATTGAATATACCATGGACTACCAAAAGAACCCACAGATCTGTCCTTGAAAAGTGCAATCAAAATGCTCCTTAGAAACAAGGATGTCTAGACTGTGTCTTATGTGTTTTGGACATGTAGTCAGGAGGGACCAGTCCTTGGAGAAGGACATAATGTTTAGGAGAGTGGTGTGTGAATGAAAACAAGGAAGACTCTCAATTAAATGGATTGATACAATGTCTGCAATAATGAGATTAAACATAAATAAGATCCTGTGCCTGGCACAGAATCAGCAAGTACTTCCTTCTGTTGTACATTGTGTTGCTATGAGTTGAACCTGACCTGATGGCACCTAACACCAACAACAAGAGGAATACTGACATCCAGATTCATGAAGCTCAAAAGACAAAACATACAATCAACATGAAGACATCCATTATGATTAAATTATCAAAAATCCAATACAAATGGGAAAATTTGAAAGCAATAAGACAAAATTGATTTGTCACATACATGAGAATGTTCACAATGTTATTGGTAGATTTCTTAGCATAAAATTTATCAGAAAAATGTAATGATATATTCACAATGTTAAAGGAAAGTAACTTTTGAATAAGAATATTATTTCTGGGAAAGTTATTTTTTCAGAAATGAAGAAGAGATATGTATAACCTAACAAGTGAGTAAAACCTGAAGGATTTCATTACCAAAACTGACTTAAAAGAGACATTAAAAGTAGTTCACTAATTTGAAATGTAATAATGCTAAGTAGTAGCATGAGTTCATATGGAAGTATAAAATGTACAGGTAAAGCTAAATGCATGGTCCTATTCAGAATATTCTAACACTGAATTGCTGACATGTGAATCAATTTATCTCTAGTAAAAAATAAAAGACAAAAGTGTTAAGTATAAATGCAGATAGTATAATATCTTAGGGAAATATAGTACTAAAAATGTGGTTTCACATCAATGAAAGAAATATAAGTGGAGAACTTTTTAAACAGAATTGAATTTAAGCTCTTTTGTATCTTCAAATATCCTGTTGTGAGATGTTTAATGTCATCCTCATAGTATCCAGAAAGAAAAAAATAAACTATACTAGACACCCAAAGGGCTGGAATTTAGCTCAGTTGGTAGAACACCGGTCTGCAGTCTCTGAGGTCCCGAGTTTCATTCCCAGCACTGCAAAAATGGGAGAAGAATGTGGTAACCCACTCCCGAGGCAATCCTGAAACAGTCAGCCATTGAAAACCCTATGAGGGTCGTTATGAGTCGAACACAACTTGATGGCACCTAACAACAACAACAACAACAACAACAACAACAACAACAACAACAACAAGACACCCAAAAGACAAGGAGAAAGGAATCAAAACATGCCAGTATGAGAAAAGAAAAAGAACAAAAAGAAGTCAAAAACCTAAAAGCAAGAGAGTCAGAATGGTACAAAATTACTACTAAAGAGTCATAAATAATTACCAAAGTGGCTATAGAAAGTCCTTATCTATCAATAGTTACTTTACTTACAAACATATTAAATTCTCCAATCAACAGACACAGACTGACTGGATGGATAAAAAGAGAAAAGATTCAATAATATCCTGCCTGTATGAGACTCCTTTTCACTTTGAGGACACACAGAGACTGAATGTGAGGGGATGGAAAATGATATACCATACAAATGATTACCAAAAGATAGCAGAGGTAACTATACTTATATAAGAAATGATAGACTTCCAGTCAAAATCTGTCATAAAAGATGAAGAAGGTCATTATATAATGATAAAGGGGTCAATTCATCAAGAGGATATAATAATTATAAGTATGTATGCACCCAACATCAGCTCACCCAAATATATAAAGTAAATATTAAGAGAACTGAAGGAAGAAATAGATGGCAATACAATAATAGGGAACTTCAATACCCTACTTTCACCAAAGGATAGATCATCCAGACAGAAAATCAATAATGAAACAGCAGACTTGACTAAAACTGTAGACCAAACAGACCTAACAGATGTACACAGAACACTCTATACTATTGCACCAGAAAACATTTGTCTCAACATACACAGAAAATCCTCCAAAATAGATCAGATTAGGCCACAAACAAATCTTAAACAATATTATAAAAGACTAAAATCATATTAGTATTTTTTTCCAACCACAATGTTGTGAAACTAGAAATCAATAGCCAGAGGGAAAACATTACAAATATATACAGTTAGATAGCAAATTAAAATGGAAACAGTGCAAATCTGATGCATACATTATTGGATGCAGCAAGAGCAGTTATAATGGGGAAGACCATTCAGGGAAGGCCTACATTTTTAAAAACTGTCAAATCAGTTAATTTTATCTGAAAGAACTAGAAAAGGGAAAAGGAATTAATCCAAAAATAACAATGAAATTAAATAGTATACATTAGCCCAAACGCAATAAAAGAGAGTACAGAGAGACAATAGAAAAAATGAAGTAACTAACAGTTGTTTTCTGAAAAGAAGAAGAAAATTGACAACCAAGAAAAATTTAAAATTCACTAACCAAGAAATAGAGTGGACTTGAATAAATCATTATGTAAGTGAAATAACAGACATTAAAAATGATACTCCAAAAATATAAAAGATTATAAGATTTTTATAAAAATCATGCTAATATATTAGATAACCTAGAAGAAATAGGTAAGTTCTTAGTAAAATATAGCCTACCAAGACTGAATGATGAAGTACAAAATCTAAAAATAATGAGATGAGATTGAAGCAATAATAAAAAGCCTCCAATAAAGAAACCCCAGTACATGAGCATTTCAAGGGTGAATTTTATCAAGCATCTGAAAATGGAGTAACCTAAAGCCTTTTGAAACTCTTCAAAAAAAATTGAAGAGAAGAAAACACTTCTAAACTTATTTTTAAGGCCAACATTAATCTTATTCTAAAGCCAAATGACACTATAAGAAATAATATAAAGAAGAATACAGGCCTTATCTTTGACAAACATATATGCAAAAATCCTTTAAAATATACCAGAAAATGAAATTTAACACATATCAAAAATATTTTATACTATAATCAAGTGCAATTGATTTTTAGAATGCAAGGATGGTTCAACATAAGCAAATTAATAAACCTGCATTATCATTCCAGAAACACTCCACCATTGAAAATCCTATGAATAGCAGAGAAATATCTGCAATAGTGCTGGGTATGGGACAGTGTTGGAGAGTGTTTCATTCTGTTGTACATAGGGTTGTTATGAGTTGTACCTGACTAGACAGCATCTAAAAACAGCAACAAAATAACAAAGAATAAAAATAACATCATTATCTCAATGGATGAATAAAATGTTTGAAAAAAATTCATCCTTTCCTGATTAAAACCTCTCAAGAATTTAGATACAAATGGATTGTACCTCAATCTAATAAATATCATATATGACAAGCCTATAGCTAATATCACACTCAATGGTGAAAGCTGCAAAGACGACTTGTAAGATGAGGAAAAAGAAAAAGGGTGTTGACTTTCTCTACTTCTATTCTAGAATTCCTAGTTAGAATAATTATGCACAAAAATAAATAAAAGACACTGAAAATTCAAAGAAAGACTAAATTGTCCCTATTGACAAATGACCAGTCGTGATGGCACATGGTAGTCAATGAGCTGTGGAGGATGAGGCAGGAGGATCACGAGTTCAAGGATGGCTGGTTAACACATTTTAGCCTACAACCATACCACTGTGGCCTCTGATCTGGTCAGATCTCAAAAGCTAAGCAGCATTTGGCCTGGTTAGTACTTGGATGGGAGATTGTCTGGGAATACCAGGTGCTGTAGGATTGGGAGAAGGACCTAGCAGCCCACTCTCCAAAACAATCAGCCATTGAAAACCCTATGAATAGCAAAGAAGCAGTAACAATACTGTTTTGCCTGTGGTACATAGGGTCGCTATGAGTGGGACACCAATTCCATGGTACCTAACAACAACAACATTGACAAATGAGATGATATTATGTATACAAATCTATATTAGTCAGCTATCATCACAGTAGCAGAAAAATCAACGAAAAGAAACACAGGAGAAGAGATTTATTGGAAGCTCACAGAAGATCAGTTCATAATGGTAGCAGAGTACGTATGGCTATGGCAGGAGGCAGGGTCCATGATAAATAATGACCTTACATATGTATGAGCAGGAAACAGAAACAGAGTGGAGCCATAGGGTGGTGATAAAAAATTCTCAAAGTACCCCCAAAGTGACTCACTTCAGTCATGCTAGACCTGCCTCCCAAATTTCCACAACCTCCCAGGACAGCAGTATCAGCAGGGAATCAAATGGCATGACCTTTGGGGGACAGTTTAGATCCAAATCATAGCAAAAACTCTAAAGACTCTACAAAAAAATTGTTAAAACTAATCATTGAATATAGTAAACCTGCAGGATACAAAAGCAACAGCATACGAAATGTGTTGTGTTTCTTTATAATCCAGTGAACTATCCAAAGGGACATTAAGAGAGCAATTCCACCTACAATAGTATCAGAAAAAAGCCTGGGAGCCAGGCATCATGGTGCACACCTATAGTTCCAGGACTTGGGAGGCTGAGGCATGAGAATTGCTTGGCTTCAGGAGGAATGAAAGACCTGCCTGGAAAACACAGTAAGATCTACTAAACACTATGTAGAAAGAAAGAAAGGAAGGAAGAAAGGAAGAAAGAGAGAGAGAGAGAGAGAGAGAGAGAGAGGAGAAGAAAAGAAAAGAAAAGAAAAGAAAGTTAGGAAGCAAGAGAAGAAACGAAGAAAGGAAGAAAATCAAGGGCTGGCTGGAAGTGGTAAAGTGCTTGCCTAGCATAATACAAGGCCCTGGGTTAGAGCCCAAGTACTACAAAAATAAATAAATAAATAAGTGAACAAATAAATAAACGAATGAATAAATAATGCTTAGATAAAAAAAGTTCCAGTCAATGAAAAGTTAGAACAATCACAATAGACCAATTAAAATGTGAATAAAGTTGACAATGAAGATTAACCATCACACCTTCCACTGGTTTATGTTTCTGTTTTTGTGTCACAATTTTGATTACTATGACATTGGAATATAATTTGAAATCAGGAAGCATGGTGCCTCTACCTTTGTTCTTTTTTTTTTAAATTCAAGACTGCTCTGTCTATTAGACGTGTTTGTGGTTGCAGCCTAATTTTGTTGTTGTGAGGTGTTGTCATGTGGGGTCTGACTCATAATGACCCCAAGCACAGCAGAATGAAGCACCACCATAATTTAACTTTCCTAAAAGAGTAAGTCAGAAATTTCCTTATCACAAAAAATGGTTAAAGGCCTGTCATGCTGGTCATGTGCCTGTAATCCCAGCACTTAGATAGCTGAGGCAGGAGGATCATGAATTTGAGGCCGGCCGGGACTATATAATGAGTTTGAGGTCAGCTTTGGCTACATAGCAAGACTCATCCTCATTAAAATAAAAATATTAATTAATTATTCAAAAGATAAGTAAGCAAGGTGAAAGATTTGTCAATGGTTTGATAATCATTTCACTATATAGGTATGTCTGACCATCAGATCCTATATCTTAAATATATACAATTTTTATTACACCAATAAAGCTGGAGAATATACTTAATATAGAAGAAAACAAAGTGTTTCAGTGTCCAGAAGGCAAATTTATAAATATGTAGGACACAAATATCCATAAACCTATGAGCACACTTTTTCTGAAGTTTCTAGGCAGAACTAGTATCTTCAAGGTCCTTAGACAACAGAAAGCCAACAGCAGTATAGACAAGGAGTTCTGGGCGACTGGCTCCTCCTGAGTCGAAGGCCAGGCAGGATTTGTCCCAAACGTCCCCAGCACTGGAGCCCAGGCACCATCGTGTGCCATGGAACCAGAGACCCTGGACGTCAGCATGGCGACGTGGTTCCCAGGCGCACCCTGATAGGGTTGGGATGGCAGTGAATTGACGCTGATCATTGTATTTTTTCTGCAGTGCAATTTAGCCCGTATCATCCTTTCCAAATACTGAGGTGAGATTTTGTTTCCTCCTTTCCTCCCTCCCACTTAGACTGGTTCTTTCTCATCCTCTTTGCTGAGCCACAGATATCCCCACATGGCTGGATTTCCTTGGTTCGCACTATCAGGACACCATCCGGGATCCTCCCTTATTGTTTAAGGAGCTAATTACAACGTCTAGATTCGCAAGGTTACTCTTGCATCCATTTCCGGTAGACTTTCTGGGGATAATGTCTAACAACTCCAATACTTCATAATGACTCTATCACTCTTCTTCATTAAATTAATCAGCTTGAGTTATAAAAATGACATTTATCTAGAATAAAAGAAACTCATAACTTTAGTGTGCTAATTAATTGTGCAATGCACTTCTTATAAAGCCTGTGGTTGGTGTAGGTAGCTGGTGAAGTCATCCTCAGCGGTCACTGCCCCTGATGTTCACATACTTGTGTATTTCCCCCATCCCCATACTCAGTGAGGACTGGACTCCTGAATTGCTTTTGAACAATGGAATACAGCCATGTTGAGGGGCTGTCACTATGGTGGCTGGGCTACAAACATTGTGATATCCATCCTGACAGCAGGCTCTCAACCTGGATTTGCTGAGCTTCCCTGCCAAGGGGTATCCAAAGAGTGAACTCTGTGTGCCGCTGTTAGGTGCCATCGAGTCATGTCTGACTCATAGTAACCCTTACCGGTTCTCAATGGCTTATTGTTTCGGGATTGCCAAGGGAGTGGATTGCCACATCCTTCTCCCATTTTTGTGGTACTGGGACTCAAACTCTGCATCTCAGAGAGTGCAGAGCAGCACTCTACCAACTGAGCTAAATCTCACCCCAGTGAACTCTGGGAGGTAGCAAATAAACAATGTAGACACAGCACACGAAAGAAAACAAATCCTGCCAATAGCAAGTCAGTCGGTTTGGAAGGCAACCTTTACCCAGTCAAACTTCAGATGAGACCTCAGCCCTGGCCCACACCTTGATTATAATCTCATGGGAGACCCAAGGCAGAGAATACAGAACACACGCAGATGCTCAGCCTACAATGGGGGTAACTAGCCACATGTGGATAGATAACCATGCCATGTCATACTTTTACTAGCTTGACTTTCTTTCTTTCAGAAAGACAATTCATGAAATTGTATGGTAATATTTACTCTGACTACTCGGAACTTTAAAATTATATAATAGTTAAATGTCACTTGTAATTTGTCATTGTTGTTGTTGTTGTTAGGTGCCGGCGAGTTGGTATCTGACTCATAGCAACCCTCATAGGGTTTTCAATGGCTGTTTCTGGATTGCCTTGGGAGTGGATTGCCAGGTCCTTCTGCCATTTTTGGGTGCTGGGAATTGAACTCAGGACCTCAGAGACTGCAGCGCAGCGCTCTACCAACTGAGCTAAATCCCAGCCCATAATTTGTCATAAGTAGTCATTAATATATAACCTATGGCCTCATATATACCACATTTTCCTGAACAAAAAGAAAATCAGGACTTGTGTTCATTTACAGAATTATTCTA
Source organism: Pedetes capensis (assembly GCA_007922755.1). Lineage (NCBI taxonomy): Eukaryota > Metazoa > Chordata > Mammalia > Rodentia > Pedetidae > Pedetes > Pedetes capensis. Next base: position 24,546 of record VMDO01012586.1, on the reverse strand, counting down.
CTAGTCAAATAAGTCACAGGTTGCTCTACTGATTAATGTAGGATATAATTCCATGTGCTGATATCTTCCTATGCGAATGGGGTTTCCACACTGCCTATGCATTTCCTTTAGGAACAATGTTTCTATTGAAATTGACCTTGGTGTATTGGCAACATACAATGAGGAAAGAAACAAAGCAATTGTAGCTTTATCTCTGGAAACTTGGTCATTGGCTGTTTTCCTATTTAATTATTCACATTGTAAGGTAGATATCTGCAAGGGGTTATCATAACACAATTTCAGGTTGCATATCTGTGCTACTGTCTGTTGGAAAATCATTGGAAAAAATTTTGTATATGAAAAATATTACTCTGCTTAAAACATCATGTTACAGATATTCTTTACAAAAGTACAAATAATACAGGTGGATACCCTTTCAATCGGGCTGGGATTTAGCTCAGTTGGTAGAGCGCTGCTCTGCAGTCTCTGAGGTCTGGAGTTTGATTCCCAGCACCGCAAAATGGGAGAAGGACCTGGCAAACCACTCCCAAGGCAATCCCGAAACAGTCAGCCATTGAAAACCCTATGAGGTTCGCTATGAGTCAGACTCGACTCGACGGCACCTAACAACAACCTTTCAATCTCTTTCCCCTGGAGTGTAGGCTAGACTGAGTGGCTTCCAAATAGCCCCATTGCTAAAGGAAAGCATACTAATGCACAGGAGAGGCGTTGGCCAGCACTAGTTGAGCCAAGTGGCCAAGGTGGACTGGTGTATGACGCCAAGTGTCTCCTGGACTCCCAGGTGATGAAGCTACTTCTCCTCTGTGGCCTTCTCTTCAAACCCAGTGCCTTCAGTCCAGTGATAGGAAACCATTAGCCAGACCCAGCCTGAGACACAGGCTATACCATACCACAGCGGTTACTCCCAGAGCTCTCGCTGTTGTGGAGACCACGGAAGACAGAGAAACCCACACAAATCAGAGGATGCTGAGGAGGCAGGAAGAGCAAGGCAGCCTGTGGTCCTGGGCTGTGACCAGAGAGAGAAAGGAATATTCATGGAAAAATGGCTGTGGTTCAAATGCACCTTGCAGCTTATTTAATAGTGTTATATAAGAATTATTTGTCTACTTGTGACAAATGTGACATCTTTATGCAATATTCTAACCATACGGAAATCTGAATAAAGAATATACAGCCACTCTTTTTGTAAAATAAATTTTATTGTGTAAATTTAAGGCATATGACATCACGTATGATACATACATACACTAAAATAAGTACTCTGGTAGAGTCTCACATCCTTACTCTTTTTTGTCCCCTGTGACAAAAGCAGCTATAATTTCCTCATTGAGGAAAAATCCTGAACACAATACACTATTATTAAGTATGGTGGCCATATTGTGTGTTACATCTTTCAACTAGTTCATCCTACATACTTACTGCTTTGTATGCTTTGACTTAACATCTCCCTGTTTCTTTTCTTCCTTCTGTCCTTGGTAACCACTATTTTATTCTCTTCATAATTATTTTTTTCCTAAATTTCATCAATCTTATTCCACAATGAGAATTCCCATTAAATTATGTCTCACTAGTTGCCTATACCAATTAAAACACTGAATAAAACTCTAACTTTATTGTTTAAGAATGAGTTGTAGCCAGGCACAGTGGTGCACACCTGTAATCCCAGCAACTCTGAAGGCAGACACAGGAGGATCACAAGTTCAAGACCAGAGGCAGCTGCATAATTTAGCAAGATCCTGTCTCAAAGATAAAAAATATAAAAGGGGGTGGGAGTGTGGCTCCATGGTAGAGCGGTTGCAAAGTATTAATGAGGCCCTGGGTTCAGCCCCCCAGTACAGCAAGAAATAAAAATAAAATAAAAAAGAATGGATTGTAAAACTCTTTTGAACTGCCCTGTCCAATTTAAACTGGTTTTAATTATGTATTAATTTCATATGCTTAAGCGGTATAAAAAAAACACCTTGCGCAGCCAAAGACACAGACTGGAATAACTGTTGTTTGGTTTAGAGATTAACACAAAGAAAAGCAGCAAAGCTTTCATGCCTCCAGACACACCTTAGTGAAAACATTCCAGCCTTTCTCTTTTATTAAATTGAGTTGGAAGGCAAAAGGACTTTATTACAAGTCTGATGGACTGGCCAGGGGGTTTCCAATTTCATTATCCTGATCTGCTTCAGGATGATCATCCCAATATTGCAGAATTAAGCACAAACCCAGCAATGTTAAGAATCCTGGCTGTGGCTAACCACAACTTAAAAACAAATGAAACAATTAATCTATTGAAAACAGAACTCGGTCTCTTTTTTTTTCTGTTCTCTTCTTTTATCCACTGTTTGAGTCATGGGTGGTTCTCACTGAAGAGGTGTACTACCTGTGGCTGCTCATCATCCACGCCACAGCCTTCCAGATGGTGACCTCCACCTGTGGGGAAATACAAGAATTGGACCACATAAGCCCCTTATTCCAATGCAGGGTTCCAGCTGTCATCTTGTTAGCAATCCAAGTCAAGTCTATTCAGCACATAAAGGAACTGTCCTCACCAAAGTCCTTTTAGGCTTGGCAGTTTATTGAAGTCTCACAATCCAGTTTAACTACTCATTAATCTGAATTTAGACTGACTACCACCACTCTTCTGCCATTGAAAACCCTATGAACAGCAGAGAAGCACTGACAATAGTGTTTCCCCTGTTGTACAGAGGGTCGCTATGAGTCGGATACCGACTCGACGGCACCTAACCACAACAAACCACCACTCTGGGATTTAGCTCAGTTGGTAGAGTGCTGTGTTGCAGTCTCTGAGGTCCTGAGTTCAATTCCCAGCACTGCAAAAATGGGAGAAGGACCTGGCAATCCATTCCCGAGGCAATCCTGAAACAGTCAGCCATTGAAAACCCTATGAGGGTCGCTATGAATCGGATACTGACTTGATGGCCCCTAACAACACAATAACAACGTTGCTATACTGGAGGTTATGATTGGGTGCCACTTGTTTTTCCTAAATAAAATCAATTAAAATGTAATTATGCTAGGTGTGGTATAAATATGGTGTGGTATAAATTGATCCTAGGTCATGACTACTATAAAGTACCTATGATCAAATAAGGGGCTGGGATTTAGCTCAGTTGATAGAGCGCTGCTCTGTAGTCTCTGAGGTCCTGAGTTCAATTCCCAGCACCACAAAAATGGGAGAAGGACCTGGCAATCCACTCCCAAGGCAATCCCGAAACAGTCAGCCATTGAAAACCCTATGAGGGTCGCTATGAGTCGGATACCGACTCGACGGCACGTAACAAGAACAACAACAATGATCAAATAATTATTTATAAAATAATTACATCAACTAGTAAATATTAGGAAGAAAACCTATAATTGCATTGGTTTAAATGCTCCTACATTTATCCAGTTTTAAAGGTAGAACCTAATATTCAGTAATTGGGAAGTTTTCATTGAAGTAAAACTGAAGAAATTATTACATCCAGTAAATAGTGTAATTGCACAGATTAAACTTTTCTTTTGTGCTTTTTAATTCCTAATTAAGCTATTGAACTTGGAAATGTATTTTAGGGGTTTCATAAGGATTATTGGATTTGGAATCACTGTGCAGAATAACAATAAAGTTAAATGACCTATTTAAAACCTCAGATAAAGCCTTATTTTCTAGAAGAGATGATTTCAAAGCCCTTAGGCACAAAACTGAATAGACCGAGGAAGTAACAGATTCAAACATAAACATTGACATAACTACGGGATCTAACAGACTTTGACACCCATTTTTCTATATTTCTTTCAAAAGTCTTAGAGGCAAATTGAGCACTGTACTGATTATGAAGATTTTAAAACCTAAGATTGGACCCTTTATTTTTAGTTATATTTTAATGAGCCATTTACGATAGTGTATTTCCACGTTTCCAGACAAAGATGTCTTTGCCCATTAGAAATCAGACATGGCACCAGCTGACCTGTCTCCTCAGTTACATTGATTTTCCTCTTTGTGGTGCAAAATGAGGTACCCAGCTAACCTGAGCAATGCCACACTGAAGAATACTTCTAAGGAAAGCCATAGACCTTGGCCAGGTATTTGAGTTTTCAGAATTTTTAATTTTACAAAAACATTATGTCTCTTGCCTATGGAAATATGTTTCTCATACAAGACTTTTAGTAAAGTGTGTGCTTTCAATGCACCTTTTATTTGTTCAATAACACCAACCCCCAGCCTATCTGAAGATCGTGTTAGACCAGCCCCCGGCCTGGAACATCTACAGTTCCTACATTGGACATTCAGATCCCTGTTGCCACCCAGCCTGAGGGGAAGGGAAGAGAGGTCCTCCAGGGCACTGGAGAGGTATGCTTAGAATGCGGGGCAAGGTTTCAGCTGTTTTCAAGGCTATTTCCTCCTGGTCTGGATGAAGCAAGCTAGATTGGCTGTGTGATGCAGCCTCTATCCTGACTTAACCTCCCCAAATCCCCCACAGTCCTGCCTGGTCCAGGGAGGGAGCTCTGCACATCTTAACCCCCACCCCCCACCCCAGGGTAACCAAGGAGGACTGGAGGTGGGGAGGTCCTGGGACTGGGCGATGCTGCAGAGGGTGATCCCAGCATTCCAAAGTGGGGGACACCACCCCGTCCCAGCCCTGGGTAAGGGAAGGAAGGAATCGGAAAGCCAATGGCGCTGAGATAGTGGTAACATGGCAGCGTGGGATGGCCCTTTGTGACAAATGCAAGACCATACAGTGAGGATGGATGATAGGGCCCGGGAACCTGGACAGGAGCCCGTGTTACCTCCGCAACCATCCTGAAGTCTAGAACTGGTCTCCAGTGTAAAGTTCATAGTGGTCTAGAAAGTCCCACACTGACCAGGCCACAGGGACCTGGGTTCCACAGAGCTCTGGGACAAGAATCACACCTGGACCCTGAGTAAATAAAAACCTATTTATAGGTAGAAAAATGTGCCTATCCACAGCTGAGACACCTACCTATCAAGAGCATGAGCGACAGAACAAGGTGGTCTACACCTCAGAACCCTGTCTACACAGCATTTCAGGAAGGAATGGTGGGGATATGCACAAGCTGAAAAGGCCAAGCAGTCACTAAAGATTTGAGTTCCCCCTTGACAGGTCTGGGGCCGGCTGCTTTTCAGGGCCTGGTGTGAAGTTTGATGTCACTAGAGAAGGGACAGATGTCTGGCAGCCCCAGAGGTCCGAATCTCACATGAGGACCGTGATGGTTACCCTCCATGATAGCGTGAGACGGTCCGGTTCATGCTCCTTTATTACGGGTACAGTGGTTCTGGACTCCTCTTCTGGAGACCCCTGGCCAATCCAAGGACCTCTGATGGGGAGGAATCCACATCGTCCTAGAGCAGTCCCGAGCCCGCCCTGGCTTTTATCATCCCTGTGAAGAGGAATCATCTTCCTCACAGGAAATGCCAGGAGAACAGTGCCTGTCCTCAGTGCACAGGCATTTGCTATGTACCTACTGTGTGTGTGACCATATAGCCACTGGCACACCAAGGCCACCGAGAGACCCTCAGGCCCTGAGGAACCATCAGTCAGGTCGAGAGACCCTCAGGCCCTGAGGAACCATCAGTCAGGTATGAAAAGAATAGAATGGCAAACCTCCGTAAAGGAGGAGGCTGCAGTGGACACGAAGGCCCGTTCACTAAGCATTACGTGGACGCTCTGGCCAATATCCTGGCTGTAATCAAGTGCTCTGATTTGGAATAGAGCTGGACATCCTGCAGACACAGCTGACTTCTGAACTTCTCCCGATACGAGAGAAGGCCAGATTTAGCTCTTCTCCAAAACCAAGCAAGGTGAGCGCACGGCCAAGAAGCAGAGGCCTTTGAAAGAATATAATTACAAAAGCAAAAGCTAGCCCCATGCCTTAAGCTAGCAGCTTTCACGAAGTGCATTTAGCATGAAGGACTGTATTTATACATGCACGCTTTGAGAACTTGTGAGAATTGTTGTTGTTGGTATTGTTAGGTGCCATCGAGTCGTGTCCGACTCAGCAACCCTCATAGGGTTTTCAATGGCTGATTGTTTTTTGGGGATTGCCTTGGGAGTGGGTTGCCACGTCCTTCTCCTGTTTTCGTGGTGCTGGGAATCTAACTCGGGACCTCACAGACTGTAGAGTGGCACTCTACCAACTGAGCTAAATCCCAGCCCTTGTGAGAATTAGGGGCACGTAATTCTGATCTACATGCGTGAAATATTATTACACATATTGACTGGCCAAAGCCTGAAGCTACAGACTCACCTGGCAGCGTTCCCTGTGGGATTTCCCATGCTTCTGATGCGGGGAATTGACCCATCCAAGACTTTTGTTTTTTCAGTGCTGAAGGTTGAACCCTGGGCCTCCTGCTCCACCCCTGAGCAGCACCCCAGCCCCTTTCTTATTTATTTATTTTTATTTTTAATGTTAAGACAGGGTCTCACTAAGGTGTGCAGGTTGCCTCTGGCCTCAAACTCACCATCCTCCTGCCCTGGTTTCCTGAGTTGCTGGGATTCCAGGTACGCGCCATGGCCCCTGGCTAACAAATTTTCACAGTGAGGTTCCTACCCAGCCTGAGACTGCAGGGGTTTGCTAGTCAGACCCAGGTAAGGACAGAAAACTTAAGTGTCACCCGCTTGGGCTATGGTTTTACCTAGTTCCCATCCTTCCATGCTAGTCGTGTTTTGTGGAAGGTAAACCAATAATAATGATCTACTTAACATGGCCTGTTGTGTATATCTGTCATATGAAAGCCTGCACTGTGGGTTTATCATACCGTGATCTATAGCTTTCTATTAATTCAATTCTCCTAAAAGATCTTAAAAGCCTTGGGCTAAGTAACATGTCAATTAGAAATGAATTTAACTTGGAATAAATATACATTTAATACTTGTAATTTATTGCCTTAAATACAAACAAAGCCTTCACTATGACACGGTCTATTATTAATTGCTCCGATGCCCGAAGTCCAATTAAGTAAATCCATTTATATTTTCTTCAGAGAAAGTCAATGTTCATTTCTCACAGGAGCTACTAGATGCTTGCATTTTCCTTTCTCATAAACCGATCAAGCCACAAAGCACTTTTGTGTGCAATGACCGAGATCCTGTGGAACGCGAGGGGAGCGGGGTACAGCCGGTTACAAGGCTTGCAGCAACTCGAGAAAGGCAACACACGGACCAGTGTAAGGCTCCTGGGAGGATTTCTTAAACAAAATATGATTACACTTGATTACAGACTAATTAACTACCCTTTCATGATTTTTTGACTCTCAGTGCCTGTAGCTCAGGTGTTCACCTGAAGCTGCAATGATACTATGTTCTCAGCAATTACGTACGGCCTAAAAATAACTCCTCTGATAGCTTTGCTTCAGCTTGTATACGAAAATCTACACATAAAAATGTCTGTCTCGGTGCTGAAAACAGATAGTTAGTGCCCGCGGTCACATTTTATGGCGAAAGTTATAAATAACGTTTATAGTGGAAACCCTGAAGCAGTATTTTACGTACTCCTGCTGTCCACAAAACAGAGAAGTTAAGAGTTTAGACATTTTTTTGCATGTGAATATATAAGCTAATACATTCAAAACTGCTCTCCGTGTATTCTGTTCATTCAACCCCCCACAAAAAGCAGAGAATTTTTCGTTTCTATAACCTATCTTTCTGATCTTCCGATGATTGAAAATTTTCACCTAAGCAAAGTTAATTTTTATTCTGATGCACTTCATATACACTATGGCATTTTACTATTAAATTGTTGTTGTTGTTAGGTGCCGTTGAGTCGGTAACTGGCTCATAGCAACCCTGTGTACAACAGGTGAAACACTATTATCAGTGCTTCTCTGCTGTTCATAAGGTTTTCAATGGCAGATTGATTTTTGGGAGCGGGTTGCCGGGTCCGTCTCCCAAGCCTACAGCACCTGGTGTTCCCAGGTGGTCTCCCATCCAAGTACTAACCAGGCCCAACCCTGCTTAGCTTCTGAGATCTGATGGGATCGGATGCCACAGGGCTACAGCTGCAGGCTTTTACTATTAAATACTGTAGGCATTTTTCCCATTGCGATGCATACCAGATTTCTCTAAAAGCTCCAGTGATAGGTCAATGGGAACTTGACCCTGTGAGATCCAAACTGTGACCTTGGGTTGTAAGTGGGGGTGTTGGGTGTACTCTTGCTGTGGGTACATCTGTGCATCCTGGGTCCAGCATCATGTTTGGGCAGGCTCAAGGCAGTCTCTGCTTCAATCCAGATCTGACTTTCTGTGAGGAACAATGGGAGTATTAGCTGCCTGGGTACGGTGAGGTAACAGAGCGGCCACATAAAGTACTTGGCAGAAGAGTAGCTCCTGCTCTGAGAAAGTGACAGGTCTCATTACTCCACACACGTATTCACGTCCGAATTTAGGGACCTAGACAGCAATATATCTGTTCAGCGTTTCAGTCATGTAGGTGACAGGTGTTACCTTGAAGTATGTGCTCAATTAGGATTCTCATAGCTAATAAAAAAGATGAAAGAGCTGAAGAGTGTGTCAAAGACCCACATCATCTTTCCAAATTTAGTATTCTATTTAGCTCAATGGGTAGAGCGCTGCGCTGCAGTCTCTGAGGTCCCGAGTTCAATTCCCAGCACCGCAAAAATGGGAGAAGGACCTGGCAATCCACTCCCAAGGCAATCCCGAGACAGTCAGCCACTGAAAACCCTATGAGGGGCGCTATGAGTCAGATACTGACTTGATGGCACCTAACAACAACAACCTACTAGAATATTAATGTAATTCCTGAATATAAAACCTTGAGGGTCCATTTTTATTTATTTGTTTAGTTATTTATTTATTTTTGCGTTAATGGGGGTTTAACCCAGGGCCTTGTGCTTGCGTGCTTTATAAGTGCTGGACCACTGAGCTGTGCCCCCAGCCTATGTCTTTTTTTTTTTTTTTTTTTTTTTTTGAGACAGGGTCTCGCTAAGTTATGCAGACTGC